>NMRA01000520.1:57059-83946 GCA_002633005.1 Phoronis australis
CGGTATTAGAAACTTTCGGAAATTAGTGCCAATATTTATTTCTTGCCGATGATATGTTACCCGTTTCATGAACTGATAGTTCCCGTCTAATTGTCTACGATGAAAGCCGGTACATTAGGCAGCGCGCGCTTCTTGGCCGCGTGCTAACACTGGTCGAGTTTGTTTATTAGTCTTCGATTCACGGTTTTTACGTGTACAAAGAAGTTGGGATTCTTGTTGAGGCGGGAGAAGATCTGGTAACGGAAAGAATTAAACAATGCAATCCCGCTGACAAGTACGCTGCGTATGTTTTCAGACCAGCGTAGTAGGGCAAAAAGTACATCCCACGCAAGAGCAGCCAAACGTTTGCGTTCTTTTTGAATAGCGGCGTAAGTTTGAAGTGTATAGGGACATAACGGTGAGGCTCTTGGTCTACAAATTCAGGACTGTCGGATCTTTCAATAGCGAAAGTGCAAATCCGCCATCTTGAATTTGCGTCAGCAGATGCATTATGGGAAATGTATGCCACCACCGCGGCTTGTGTACAGTGTTGCCGGGTGTTGTAACGAATGTTTAGCACAGAAGCGGTCAATAAAGTTATTTTATTTGAATTCTTAACCAAAAATTAATATTAAACGAATAACTAGAGCAGGAAGCATGAAACTGTATTTTATTTTAGAAATGTTTTGGAAATGAATAAAGTCAACGTTGCCGCACCCCAGCTCCAACGACGGCGGGGCCCGGTCTGCAATCTCCGTCAGGTAAATACTCTTACTCGAGATTTCATGCTCAAAATCGTGCTCACTGGAGTCATAGGCCTACTCGAAAAAGCGTATTTAATGTCACAGCGCTCCCTATATTCGCATCGACTACCCTAGCAACTAGTTATCGTCAGCTCTGGCTACAATTGCAGGCAGGAGTATAATGTAGAATGCTGAGTGCTCTGTAACTGTTCAATACAATTTTCTTCTGCCATTTCTTGATACATTTGCCAATTATTAAGCTTTACTTCTTGAGTTCCTTATCTCCCGCCGGAAAATGTCTCAAGAAATTTGAAACACCTTACCAAAGGAAGTCAGTCGACCGGAGCGGAGCAGCCAAAATCTCAGTGTCTGATTTCAAGTAAGTCACTTGACTCCTTACTCCTAAAATTGGCATGGTCACACCAACGATTGACGGCATATTGAAATTATTTTTTTCATTAATGCAGTGGTGGGACGGTGACCCCGGTACGGGAATCGGGTACAATGTCACAGGCCTGCAACCAACATTTTAAGGAGGGTTCGAATTGCACATTTTGACGGGAGGATAAATTTCAAAAGTTTTTAGGCCTACCTTAATTGCCAGGGGTGGTGTTCTTTTCTAGTAAACCGGTTGTCCACGTCAGCCCGAAACTCCAGTCGACATTTAGGCCGCAGTTGGTTACTGGTCAACCCCTGTTCTCTCTTGCATAGAACCCATTGCCGTGTAGGCCTATGCTGATGTCAAAACTTTGATACTGTATCTTTGCATTTTACCGGGATGTACATGTATCAAGTTAGCTGACATTTGGCGCGTGAGTTAAAAACACTACATGTAGTACACTAGGCAGGCATTCAGAGTTCATCAGTGAACGGAACGAAACGTCTACTCTAAATTGGCAAAAAATCTGGAACATAATTCGGGGATTGAGGAATTATCGATTACTAAACTATTATGTGAAATCTGACAGGGAAGCAAATTGTTTTCTTTAACTTTCCTTAGGAAACCGTACAAACCGTTGCACACGAGCTTTAAACACGGCAATCCCCACCCCACAGCTGCTTTTGACCCTTGTAATGACTCATCGACATTGGGATTATCATTCGCCCGAGTTGCCAGGAATCGTAGTAAGAAGGACATTAACAGTTGGCGGCAATGAAGTGCGGTGAGTATGAAGTGTGAGTCTGAGTATGATGGCGTAGAATACGTCGAACGTGTCCACAACTGATTGGGAATGCATTGTCATTTCTCTTATACAAAACGGCTTTCCAATTTTCCTGAATATCCGTCTGCAAACCCCAAAGATTCACTGTACATAGGCAAACGTGAATAAAACAACTTTCCATTAGGAAACAAAGAGCGCGTTGTCAGATCCGTCCTTGCCAAACGTGCTAATGCCGTATTTTAACCTGAATTTCTGTAATCTAGAGTGAAAGGCATTCAGGTTATCGGTTATGGTCTCCATTCTTGCACGGCAGTCGTGAATTTGTGATTTTAGGTGAAAATATGGCTAAAATTGACCTTTTGACAACTTTTGCCATTTCAAATTTTTCTCGGTGGACGTAGCGAAGTAAAAAATAGTACGATTTTGTTCATTTTTTTTCATTTTTAAGAAACCCCACAGAGAAAAGTTTCGGTAAGTTAAGCCTTTTTTCAAGTGACTTCAGAAAGCGTGCAAACAAGGGCTTTAATTGACCCAGACCAGTGGCAACGTCAAAATCAGCCACTCGAACTGTGTTCCGGAAAGTGGCGCCCTCTTCTGTGAAGATGGAAATATCGGAGTTCGGAACTGTTGCATATGATCTATGATTGTACCATTGAGCAATGACGAAATGCATTTACTGTTCACGAATTTTCAAGTTTTATATATGTTTGCTCTAAAGACATTCAATATGAGGGCGCCCATACAATGCAGTGAGAACTGGTGGGACTATCGTCATTGTAAATATTACAATGATTAATAAATGTCCTCTCTGAAAAGATGATTGGATATGGAAACAAACATGTGTCAAGTTAGCGTTTTCGTCAATGATGGATGAATTAAATGATAATTTGCAAGTCTACTGAAGAATACAAGTCATTACCTAGAATATAGTTCTATTGCATTGCATGTTCAATTATGTGAAATGGTTGGTAAGAATGAAGATTCTGCTATTTGCTGTGATTTTTATAGAAATCATCAAAATTTGATTTGACGTGTGAGATTTGAACTCTCATTGCATATGAACATGGTTGTGACTATGGTTTAGTGATTGTGCCACTAGACCATGAATTTTTCGTGCAATCGGTTGCGCAATCATTTCTTCTTGCTCGTATATTCTTACCGAAGCAATTGTTTTGATGGACCGCCCAATCACTTGCTAGATTTGTGTGTCATTGTCTGTGATTTGTTCTAGTTTATGCCCACTAGTTTTGACCACTCATTGCCCCACTCAAACGTTTCACTAGTGCAGAGCACCATATGCGGAAGATTTTTTGTCTATCACAAAATCCAAAAATTATTTTTGTGAAATTATTTTTCTTAAAATCATGACGAATGGTAAGAATACGTAGAAATCGTGTGATTGGATTTATGTCAATATTTATGTCACGAGACCAGCAAAGCTGGCGAATCAGAAACACTTTCCTATGACATATCACAGCCCTGATCACAGTGTCTACCAATGAAATCTCATTTCCAATATATATATATATATATATTGACTTCAAAGCCACACGCACCACGCCTTGACCACCACGAAATTGATGCAAAACTAGACAGTACCAAAACCGAATACTAAACGCGTGATAAATGACTTTAGTCAGTCATGCTCAATACACTTCAGAAAATCTGAGTTGCTGTAATAGGCCTTTTGCGAGTTTATAACAATAACGCGAGATTGTGTGAGACTTAACTGTGACTTCACGGGAAGTGGGGCAAAAGCTTGTCGTTTGGTCATTTGCGCAATACGGTAGCAGAGTGTATTCTGTTATTGTCTTCGAGTTTTTAGCCGTTTAGTTCGAAAAATGTCCAAAAGCATTGCTGTTATGGCAAATGAACTTCAGATTCGCACTACAATACGTTCTATCGCGTTCTGTACTAATTTCGTCCCGTGTATTTTAAACGGGCGGTAGGCGAAATCCGCTCACTGGTAAAGTTTTCACCTCGTCGAAAATACATTCTACACCTAAAATTAGCACCTAAAAGGCTCTTACTTTCTTCAGTGACTCTTTCTGCTTCTAAGCATATCTTCGATGAAGCATATATACGGGAATTCAGGGCCCGGTCTCCAATCTTTTTACTCGAAATGGAACTCGAAATTAGGTTTGGCATTTTCTACTCTACTTTTGNGACGGTCCATTTTTGGAAAGTAGCAATATGGCTGCCACAAAGTTCCAAATTAGGCCACAATTGGCTTCAATGAAAACCTGCAAAATAGCCGTGTTTGTCACACGAAATCAAAGCATACAAATTAAAAACAAAAATTCCGAAGCTGTGTCTTCAATGGATTGATGTCAATAAGTGATAATGCTAAGTTATTTAACTTATGTTAATATGTTCATGTATTTATGCTTTTAACTCCGTGATAGCTTGCTGCACTCCCAAGTAGGCCTTAAGTTACATATTGTTCTTTTGTACAGTGCGCTTATGGCCTTTATTACAGAAATAAATTGATTGATTGAATTTCAAAAGGGAAAAAGCGGCAGACGACAACATTTTCCTTTTCTTCAGAAGAGTTCCTGGAGAAATAGTTATAGGTTCAGTAAAAGATAATTTCTTATCTAGATAATTTCTTATTTTGAAAATTTTAACCAATTTGTTTTCTGTGCATAAAGGTTTCCTCGGACTTTTTCGAGCTTTTTTATTGAAAGCACATTTTTAAACGCGTGTTAGACGATACAGGCTGCAAATGAAATAGACTGTCTCTCAGAAATAAACCCTGGGCAAAACCCCCAAACGTAATTGACATTAACTTGATTTTTTTCTACCTGTTTCGCTGCTAAGTTGTTTCCTCGCTCCATGCTCATGCCAACAATCGCCACGGGTTCACCATAACGCCTGGAAATTTTTGTGCGGGGGTAAAACCGTCAATCATGCATGTCAATTTAGCAAACTTTGAAACTCACTTTAATGTTTAAGGGTTGTTGAGGGTTTACAAAGCTGTATTTTGTAACAGGTTTTTAAGTTTCTACAAATGCCTTAAACTGGGCTCAGTCTTTTGATACTTGCTTTTGTACCGTGAACAAAACAAGAACATTGCTTAACCAGTTTTTCCTTCTAATACTTTTCACGTAACTGGGACCCCTTCCAAGAAACTGACTTAAGTT
The DNA here is from genome assembly GCA_002633005.1 of Phoronis australis. Taxonomy (NCBI): domain Eukaryota; kingdom Metazoa; phylum Phoronida; family Phoronidae; genus Phoronis; species Phoronis australis. The sequence goes on from NMRA01000520.1 coordinate 62,088, forward strand.
CATTTTTGACTTAAGTCTGAAATTTTTCTCAGCTTCCATACTTAGAAACTTCTACATCCGGTAAGATAGTTAAAATTAAGCCAAAACTTTTATCAAAAACTTAATTCAAATTTAATATTTGTTTCGTGAAATTAACTTAAAATTTACTAAAATTTAACATTTGTCTATTCAGTTTTGTTGGAACGGGTCCCTGGTCTCTCTAGGATCGCTTTGCAAATAAACTCGACAACAAAAGTCTAGTAAAACCGGGAGTATATTTCAAATGAAATAGCTACATTAAATGATAACTTAAGTGATAAATCAAAAAGAGAAATAATAAGCAAAGGTTTAAAATCAACGTAATTAATATTGGGTGTGTTACAGAAACTTAATACAAAAAATATTAGTTATTCATAAACGTCAGACGAAAAGGTAACGATTCGACAGGCTCTACTGGGTTTTCGAGACTTTGCAACCTCTGGAGGATTAGGTTGGAGTTGGGAAAGTCGGCTGGACACGTAAGCCTGAATCCTGTTACGGGTGTATGACAGGTTAAATCTCCAGCCTCCTGTTCGGACTTCAATTCTTTCATGAATACCCTCATTGACTCCTCATTCAAACCAATAGCTCCCCTTGTCAATGATTAGTACATTGTCGAAGTCAAAGCTGTGACCCGATCCCTAACAGTGGATAAACACGGCAGAGTCACGTGTCACCGTAGTTAGGAGACAAAGCTGGCACAACCGTGCATTCAAGGACTACTTAGTTTCACTTACACAAGCTTCAGGGCACTCTACACACTGTATTCTACATGTATAGACCACATTAGCTACCCTTTCCTTAGGTTGTTTGTCCTTAGAGTGCACGAGTTTTAGTCTCGAAGTGCCAACAAGTTTGAAAAAAGTTGCAGTAACAAATTCCTGAAAACCGATGGCAATTGTTCAGAAAGTCTATTCCACATCTGAAATATATATCCTTGCCCATGGTTAATCTGGTTGAGGAACGTCAATGTTGTTGATTCCCAATCTCGGTGTTCAACGGGTAACCTTGCCAAAGACCAAACGTGGGTATCCGCACATTTCCAAAGAGTTACTGAGTCTGTGTTTTTTTAATGTCTTGTCATTGTCGTCAGAGACAGTCAGGTCCACACGGTGATACAGTACAAGAGACGAATTACACCAAGTTTGTACTAAATGGGATGTTGAAAGCCGAACTGTAAACTGTGAGACTCTAGAGACAGTTTTATCAAGAGATCCAGGTATGGGCAGGCAGAACTGGAATCATCAAATGGTTAACAAAGCAGATAACCGCGTCCAGAATAACGACATAGTTGGTACAGTCTCTTATGGTTGACAAGGTGTGAGTTTTCTATTACATGTATCTACTATACGTAAGGCGACAAACGGGAAGGAGAGAGATATGGTGTAGTCTTTGTGGAATTAACTTTGTAGTGGGAAATATGGATACGGAAATCCCAGGAGAGGAAAGCTTTTAAGAGCAGCGACCTGAGGCATGAATTTTCAAGAAGTGGATGGAGCTGCATCTGTTTACTGGTTGAGGCAGAAGGGTAAGGTGGATTATGTCAAGGATGCTGAAAATTTCAACTAATTCAAGCAAGCCTATGATCAAGTCAGTAGTAGCGGAAACGGGATCAGCATCATCATGGTTGTGGTTGCAGAAGACCAAACAGTGGCAAACTCCCCGTTAAACCGGAGCCTGATCAACTTTGTGGGTGGGGGCTAGCCTTGGTGCGCGTTCATGTTAAACATGCTGCAAAGACGTCATCGTGTTGATGATTGACGGGGGAGCAGAGAAACAACATCTCTTTAAAGTTAGTTTAACGATAGGAGAAGTCCAGTAACGTCTGGGAAAGGCCGGATGACAACTCGGGGAGACGAGTGACACTTGAAGGGACGAATGACGTCAGGGAAAGGCTGTCGGGCTGGAACTGTTAGCAACCCAATACCGAGTTCTCCATGGGAAAACAATCTATTTTTTGCTATGAGTTTCAAACCCGAGGGTTCTCCAAGTGGCGGAACTGAAGATGAACCAAGAAATAAGTGGGCGATTATCATACAATGAAGTCGAACTAAAAGATCATCTGGGTGAGATTCATAGCAACGCGAACCGGCTTGACAACTTAGAGGAGTTCGATTGGATGAATGAGGAAATTCCACCTGAACTTCAGTTTGACGTTGGACATAATAAGTTCTTTAAGTTAAAGAGTGTCGTCATGGAGGCCGAAGCCGATTCAGCCCCAGGTCTGTCTGACTCTAGTTACATGGTATACAAGAAGTGCTCGGGGCTATGAAGACTATTATGGAAGCTACTGAGAGGAGCCTAAAATCGAAGACACTTGCTGATCACTGGGGCGAGGCTAAGAGTTGTTAAACTTCAAAGAGCAAAGATGCAAAGCTATAAAAGACTACATGTACAGTTCAGGACAATTTCCCTGCTTGATGTAGAGTGCAAAATGTTCTTCGCAGTGATTGCATCAAAAATTGTTAAGTACGCCCTGGGGGACGGATAAATTGAACATGCAGTACATACAGTGCAAGGACAGTCGAGTTGCCTGTTCTAACAGGGCTTATCGGTAATACAAAGGCAATCGTGTGGGACTAGGGCAGTTGTTTGCTTAGATTTAGAGAGTGCTTACATGTATGGTTCCATGTAACATTCACTGAGTAAAAATGCGGAAATGACATTTATTTTTTTAGAATGAGTTCAGAAGGCCATCAACGACTATTTAAACAGTACACTGATGCAATTTTCTACGATGGATTTTGCAACAGATTTCAAGCCCTTGGAGACAGGATCTTACCGGGTGCCCCATTTCAGTCAGTTTATTTGTTCTTGCGATGGACTTCATAATTCGGTGAGCTAGCAAAGTCTGCAAGGCTGACTCCTTCCCTTGTGCCGTGCATTTGTTGATGACCTAACAGTAACCACATCAAGAGTGGTAGGAGCAGGACGGGTGTTGAAGAAACTAGAAGAGCTAATTGTTTGGGACAGGATAAAGTTGAAGGTGCACAAGTCAAGAAGTCTGGTTTTGATGAAAGGGAGAATGAACCAGCACCAAGCCTTCAGGATGAACGGCGAGAAGATACCAACCCTGGGTGAGAATTTAGTGAAATATCTGGGCAAGGCGTACGAAAACACCTAAGCCAGTTCACAAATGCAATGGACACAGTGACCCTGTTCAGGGAGAGCCTGTAAAAGATAAACAGTCGACTACATGGAACAGTGAACAAACCAGCTTATCAGGAAGATATTGTTGGAGGCACCAATAAGTTTCACGTCGACAGTACCCCTTCTGCCAAGGTGTTTGGTTGAAGACTTCAGGGTGTCAAAAGCAAGAGAAATTCTCACAATCTGAGATTCCAAAGACAGATTTGTTAGGTTAACGGAGATTCAGGAATCATCAGGAGGCAGAAAATGGAATCCTCAAGTGGTGTTAACAGGGCAGAGATCCGCCTCCGGCATAAGGGCATAGCTGGTACAGTCTGTTGTGGTTGGCAAGGTCTGGGTTTTGTACCATCCACTAGATTTTTCACTTATCTGTTCCACTAGTCTTAAGACTTAGATCTTCCTTATAGTCAGGTTCACCATGTCCAAACTTTGACATTCGTTGGAATTTTCTGGGGAAAGTGGAAATTTTTTTTGGAAAATTCATGGGATGACGAATCAGAAAGTAATTGATTCTATTTTTGGAGGCCATTTTGCTCAATGTCTCTGCACTTGGGTCACATAGAATGTTATTTTCTATGGAGACACCAGCATTTCTGGTGGCGCAGAATTGAACATTCTAATTTTTGGCGGCCGTCTTGGACTTTCAAAAATAGCACCCGTAAGATACATTTTGCTCATTATCTCTGCTTTTGGTTTTTTAATGCATATTATGAAATCTTCAGTACGATATATATACGGTACATGCCCAGAAAGCGCCAAGAGGAATTGTATATGGGTTAAATAAATAACAGAAAACCATATACAGTTATTATACACAAGTATATAATTTAAAAAATGACGTTAAGATTACAGTGACATATGTAAATAAATCCTTTTTACACAATAAATTGGTTCACATGTATACAATTTTATCGGGTCTCCTACAATGTTAGTTTTAATTGCTCCACCTTATTCTGAGGCAAGGAATTGAAAAATAAACCCACCTTTAACCATCAGGTAAGCAAAGGACCTCACTGTCAAACCGTACCACATACGTAGGGTCCGTAGCGACAATCCAAAACCACAAGTAAGCAAAAGAATACATGAATTTGTAGCCAAGGTGGAATCTCTGGCACATATCAGCCGACACGTCTTGATGCCTAGTAACTTTGGCAGTAACCAGGCTAAGGAATGAAGAGAACAGGGAGATCACATACTGGACAGGTTTCAACTCACTGATCTGTACAAGCCAGTCTCTCACTGAGTTTGGTGGATTACCACTACTTCCAAAGGTGGCCCATGATTGGCCGATCCTGCTAATAGTTGTTATGCAGACGAGACAGTTGAAGAGGCTGGTTGCTGGCGAGGCTCATTCAACTGTCATTTCATGTGACATGGGTCTACACCAGAGGGTTGTGCAGCTCCTGGATACCAGACCTGAACTAAAGCAAACAGTGAACCCAATAATTGGGGAATTGCATGCTAGAATGGCAGCTCAGATAGCTCTTGGGAAGTTCACAGGGCATTCCGGCATAGATGATGCCTAGGTAGAAGCCAACGTCTTTGGCACAGCAACAACTAGACAGATTCTAAAGTACACTCCCTACAAGCGCACTATCCTAGTCCACATTTACATGTTATCATAAACAACACTGTTTAAGATAGTCCTAGAGGAATTCATTAAAGGAAACCCATAAAGTGGGGGCCTTTTGCTGTGAGGCTCTAAATTCAGCATCAACAGCCTGTTTAGTGAAGAACAAAACCAAAAAAGGCCGAGAGCACAAAGCAAACTACCCACTATTTGCTGGAATTGTTGACAACTGCCGAGACCCTTGAAACATTCAGAGAACGGGACAGCCAAAAGACCAGCCAATGCCATGTTTAAGTCCATGGTGAAATATCTGAATCGAGTCCAAACCATCCAGGTATTTGTGGCAGCATCTCGAAATGCTGATTTGACACTGCATCTCCAGGCTGTTGGTGCCATGATAAAATTTCTCTTTGCTTTTGCTCGCATCAAGTACAAAAGATTCCGGCCTACATACATTGATGATATGCAAGACCTAAGAACCAACCGCCACGGTGTCTGGACTGAACTTGGAACAGGCATCTCAGCAAAACCGAAATCCCATTTGTGTCCTTTGGTGCAGACCTCAAGAGGATGATGAAGGCCCATTCTGTACTGACCGGTATTTCCAACAATGCCAATGAGATTCTTCATATCTGTCTACAGACTCTGCCAATTAGTCAAGATGGACAATTTGCAACAGGCGTCCTCTACGCTTTGACGAAAACAATCACGAAGAAGGAGATGCGTTGGTAATACTTCATGCAGTCCTGTCATCCCATCAAAACGTCCCTGATTCTCAGCTGGTACTTTTTTCACCTGACACAGATGTTCTGGTACTCGGCATTTCCTACTATAACCGGCTTCTCAGAAATACTTCAGTCGCAATGGCATCTGGGATTGTGGACATAAATCCAATATGGACAGCACTAGGTGCTGCCCAGACAAACCCTCCTCGGGCTTTCCATGCTTTACGGGGGCAGACAACACTGGTCGGTTCTCCAGGATAGGCAAAACAACATGGTTGAATATATACATGTAGCTGGAGGCGGACAGTGATTTTGTCTCTACATTACTCTTTGCACTGCTTATCAAGTAACAGGTGAACTCCTTTTTCACATAAGCCCGTTTTACATGTGCTGCATACTCACCACAGGGTGTTGACATAGATAGTATCCACGAGCTGAGATGGTACCTCTTCTGCAAACATACGGCTTACGGCGACAAACTTCCACCAGTCAATGGTGCTTTGAACAGGATGTGCTGAGAATGTTTATTGAAGCCAGAGTGTGGGGCGCGGTAGCCATTGTTCGACAGAAGTTCCTTGACCCGTTGCAGAAAATGGGTTTTACAAGGAAAAAAAGACGACCAACTGACACCTCTCACAACTGAGGAGGTTCCGGCAACAGGTGCTTTCATTTAGATGGTTAGATTTCAATGCAAAAGACATTGTTCCTCCCAACGATGCTCTCGTCGATCAAAGGGCCTACCTTGCACACATCCGTCAGTGTTGTCCAGAATGTCAGAATCTTAAACTCTTATAATGCCGTCATTCCTGGTGCCAACGATGACAGAGATGGTGACAGTGATGATCTGTAGACTGATTTCAAAGTTTTGAAAGACTATTGACACTACAATAAAGATACTCTCATGTTCTGCAAACGTGAATAGGTTTATAGGTAGTGGTTGAATTTAAGTGCGTTGATGGAAATAAATCCGAACGAAATATGCAAGTAGTAAGACCACAAACATTTTTAAGTCTTGTAAGCTAGTGTGCATATGTTTTAAAATACATGATGAACGCATTTACAAAATGTGGCTGCTAATAAACGGGTTTTGGATTATATTTCACATTTAATAAGTTGCATTTTCGGATTCTTTGACTACAAAATGTGAGTGCCGCCATTAAAATTAACATTCTAAGTCACCCAAGAGCAGAGATACTGAACAAAATGTATGTTACCGGTGCAATTTTGAAATTCCAAGATGGCCGCCAAGATGGCCGCCAAAAAGGCATCTATTACTTTCTGATTTGCTATTCCATGAGGTTTCCACTTTCCACCAAAAAACTCAGCAAAATTACACAACAAACCTGACTATTAACTGACAGTAAGCAATCAAAGAACGCGTTCACACCGTCTCTAGCCTCCTTCTCAGTAATGAGAGAAAATTGCTTTTCAGACTGTTCAATGATCCTAAAAGTGTTATTAACGTATCTGAACCAAACTCTTGGTTTCACGTTAGCATAAGTGCGTGTTGACGACAATAGGGGATACAGAGGATACCACGACGCATACATTTGTTGCTCAAATGAAAAATATAGTGCCTTGACAAATCTGCAGAAGATCACTCACATCCGTAGCAGATAAACTTGTTCTTGGCCAGAGTTGGTGGTCATTGCAGAGGCGTTCATGAATCACGGCAACAGCTACTCGGTTACACACCATGTTGCCAAGTTCGTTGCTGACATTTTGTCTCCCCTAGTCGGCCAATCAGTCCATCACAATGTCAACATTCAGAATCTTGTGGAAAAGGTGAGCGATAGTTTTCTGGAAGAAGACGCGCTTTTCACATCCTATGGCGTTTTTTCTTGTATATACCCACCTGCTGCAAGGATTCATGAACGCCTCTGTAATGACCAAAAACTGTCCGCAAGGACGGGGGACACTTGTTGGTACACCGAAGTACAGAACCAAAACAATATGTACCGATGGCCGGTCGGCGCATCGACCCATGAGTGACCCTCAGGTGCTTGCATGCCAAAGCGCTTGTTATCAATCATAACTATTTGTTTATGGAATCCTACGTAACACTTAAATAATATGGACAACGTAGTTATTGAACCCTTTTATCTGACGGTAAACAACACATATCTCCACTGTCCCCTGCAGGACCCAGGCAACAAAATCTGATACAGTGTATTGATTTTGTTCACATACCCCTAGGCAGGATAACAATTTTAAAACATTCAATCATGAAACCAATCACTGCGGTGATCACGGCTACAATTCGTGCGGAACAAAAATTGAACAATTTTTTGAAAACAAATCAATTACTTACAGGCAAATTGTGGAATTCTATATAATTTTTTTTCACACTTGACATGTGCGCACGCGGGGGGGCTCCTTTGAGCCCTCCCCCATTTGGCGAAGTTGACAAAAAGGTCCTCCTCAGAGTAAAAAACGAGACAAAAGTCCACTAAAAAGTTAGGAAAAAACAGAATTGGGCGAATGCACAATTCAAAGCTCTGAACGCACCCCGTGAATCTTAGTGAAAGGTACATATTCTACAAAATTTGAGCCCCCATTCTTTAAACTGGGTGCGCGCACGCACTGAGGTTATTCATAAGATCATCCTGGACGGGAAAATGGACAAAACATTGTTTTTTACCGTTAGTGATCTAGTCTTCCTCAACAGGACAAGTTCCATTGCAAGACTAGCCCGCGATCATTACACTTCAAACACCATTGTACATGTACGTGGATCCATTTTCGGAGCACAAGAGACGCGGGGAAAATTTCGAAAAATCATATGAAATTGGCAACTTCTCAATACTCTCGGTCGTCCTTAGGCTATCCAAAAACTCTATGACTAAATGAATTTTCCTGCAAATTTGACTTAAAAATGAGCTGGGCACTTACATGTACAGGCGATCGTTTACATAGCCTGAACGGAGCGAACTTCAAAGTTCAAGACACGGGAAAATTTTTCACCAATGACGCTGATACTTGGCAGTAACCAATGGTGGATTTAGAGTGGGGAGCCAAGGGTGTCATGTCCCCTTCCCCTAAAATTCTCCCTCCCAGATTCCATTTGGCAATCCGGGGGTGCGAATGTCTGTTTGGCAAAATCCTGGCTAATACTCTCCCCTGCCCCCAACCCCCCAACTCAAAATCCTGTATCCGCCCCAGGTAACAAAACTTAACATACATGTACACTCTCTGCCACAGACTTTCAGCAAATTGTGCAGTTATCTCCCATGACTTCTAATTTACTGATAATAGTTCATTACTGTGTATTTCTTATGGAGGGCTGCTGGCAAGACTTAGCACGTTACAAATTTTTGGCCAAAGAAAAGAGAGCGCTCGACACCAATGCTGGAATAAAACCAAGGGTTTGGTTGAGAGACGATGACGATACTTTTGAGATTATTAAATAGTCTGAAAAGCAAAACTTTTCTCTCGTTGAACAACATAAACGGATANTCTATATAATTTTTTTTCACACTTGACATGTGCGCACGCGGGGGGGCTCCTTCGAGAATCTTAGTCAAAGGTACATATTCTACAAAATTTGAGCCCCCATTCTTTAGACTGGGTGCGCGCACGCACTGAGGTTATTCATAAGATCATCCTGGACGGGAAAATGGACAAAACATTGTTTTTTACCGTTAGTGATCTAGTCTTCCTCAACAGGACAAATTCCATTGCAAGACTAGCCCGCGATCATTACACTTCAAACACCATTGTACATGTACGTGGATCCATTTTCGGAGCACAAGAGACGCGGGAAAAATTTCGAAAAATCATATGAAATTTGCAACTTCTCAATACTCTCGGTCGTCCTTAGGCTATCCAAAAACTCTATGACTAAATGAATTTTCCTGCAAATTTGACTTAAAAATGAGCTGGGCACTTACATGTACAGGCGATCGTTTACATAGCCTGAACGGAGCAAACTTCAAAGTTCAAGACACGGGAAAAATTTTCACCAATGACGCTGATACTTGGCAGTAACCAATGGTGGATTTAGAGTGGGGAGCCAAGGGTGTCATGTCCCCTTCCCCTAAAATTCTCCCTCCCAGATTCCATTTGGCAATCCGGGGGTGCGAATATCTGTTTGGCAAAATCCTGGCTAATACTCTGCCCTGCCCCCAACCCCCCAACTCAAAATCCTGTATCCGCCCCAGGTAACAAAACTTAACATACATTTACACTCTCTGCCACAGACTTTCAGCAAATTGTGCAGTTATCTCCCATGACTTCTAATTTACTGATAATAGTTCATTACTGTGTATTTCTTATGGAGGGCTGCTGGCAAGACTTAGCACGTTACAAATTTTTGGCCAAAGAAAAGAGAGCGCTCAACAGGGTTTGGTTGAGAGACGATGACGATACTTTTGAGATTATTAAATAGTCTGAAAAGCAAAACTTTTCTCTCGTTAAACAACATAAACGGATATATGAGAAACACAAGATTCGTGATTCCCTGGAAAGGTACAGGTACCCACGTTGGGTCTTTAGCAAGGCTACCCGTAGAACACTCCGATTGGAAATTAACAACATTGACGCTCCTCAACCTGACCGACTATTGGCGAGGATACCTATTCCTTATGTAGAAAGAGATTCTGAACAACTACTACCTGTGTTCAACACATTTGATATCACCAAGTCTTTCAAACCTGTTGGCACTTTGAGACAAGAACTCGTGAACCCTACGGACAAACAACCTAAGAAAAAGATAGCTGGTGTGGTCTATGGAACAGTGTGGAGAGTGCCCTGAAACCTATGTTGGTAAAACTAAGCAGTCCTAGAAAATACGATTGTCCCAACATCGTCGGCCTAGCTCCGGTAACACTTATGACTCTTATGCCGTGTGTACCCACTGCCAGGGATCCAGCCACAGCTTTGACCTTGACAATGTACTAATCATTGACAAGGAGAAAAATTGATCTGAACAGGGAGTCAAAGAGTATAAACACGAAAGAATTAAGAATCCGTCAAGGAAGCGAGCTTCAACTTACCAAGCACCTGAGACAGGATTCTGGCTAAAGTTTCCCGCCGATTTTCTGAACTCTGACCGGAATCCACCAGAGGTTGCACTGGCTTGAAAAAGCCAGCAGTGGCTGAAAAAGTTGCGTATTTATCTAAGTAAGACCTATGTTGCTTGCTAACAGTCCTTTTGATGTGGACGCTATTGATGTGATTTAGCGATGTTCCATAGATTTCACAAGAGTGGCTGGGACATCTGTAGGTCCAGATCCGGATGAAACAGGAAGCGAAAGGATGCTGACTTCCGAATCACTGCTAGTCAAGCTCGCAGGTTTAACATAAAGCATCGATGTTTTCTGGCCATGGAGTCCAGGGGAGGAGGTAGTAGATCTCTCGCTTGGACATGACTGGGCTTCCTCAGGAGCTGAGTGATCGGTGTTGAATCCCCATGCGCGTGGATTGAATTGCGTGTCACTGGGTGCTCCGTCGATCCAAGTTGGATATGTGGTGTCTGTGAGCGGTTCACTCAGTTCAGCTTCAAGCCCTTTTCTGAACTCCATCTCTGATGGTGACAATTTCGGCTCTGGGGAATTGCTGCTTGGCAGCTTGTCGTGGGATGTCTTCTCGTACTCGGCATTGGAATAGCTAGTGCAAGGGACGTACAAGACTGTAGAACTTGAACCGGGGCTGTCAGGAAAGCACAGCTTAGACAGTAGGACTGGGTCAAGTCTGACGCTGTCAGTCTGCGTGCTCTTAACACTTGTTTGTGGTACTCCACTGAAACGAAAAATATTTGTTTCGAGGTTAAGGCAATGACCAAAATTTTTGGGATAAAGTTGTTCCTAACGACATTTTTGCTTTCCTCATTTTATACTCCTGCAAGAAGTGTGGTTCGATCACTAAAACGTTTTTATTTTCTTTACATTTCAGTGCTTGGGCGAGGCCACTTTTGTTTTAGGAAATACTAATTTCGTCTGGGAAATTGTGATTGAAGAAGCCAGTTTGAGAACATATTTATCGTCGGTCTCGCGCGGGGAACCAAACTTAACTTGAATTCAGAGCTACTACCTTAGCTAATTACAAGTTTTGTTTTGAGGTCGAGTCCAAACGGTTGCACCTGATTATAACGAACCGGTGTTAGTATTTTTACGTAAACATGTACCCATTCAGAGGTCAATTTTGTTGTGACTTCAAGAAAGATGGATCCAAGATGTAAACAGTTTTTTAAATTCCTTGGCGGGTTAGAAGCACATAACATTTTCTCTCACTGCTGTGATGATCTTCGGGTGACATGTATTCATGTTGTGCACAGCAAATACATGTAGCCTATCTAACCTTAATCTATGTGATGCAGTGGCTGATTAAAGTTGGCTCCGCGAGGAGAATAGCAAACAATTTTGCACACTGATGAGGAAAGTGTATAATATAGATTTGTTACTACTTCTATCCGATTTAGTATTGGCAAGACTTAGTTACCGTCCCAGCAGGGAGTCAGTTGATGTAATGCGCATGACCGTGTCGATGGCAGCGTCGGCCTCCTTAATAGTTCTGTCGAATTTTTGGTCAGCTTTTTTATGGAGCTGCAAATATATCAATAGGAAAAGTGTTATGAAAAACAACACTTGCTTGAGTCTACAGATTGGAGACATTCTGTTTCATGTATGTGGGTAATCGAGACTTTTGCAAAGGCGTTCATGCACGACATTCATCAGAATAGAATGTTTGCAGTTTAAAGGCTGCTCTTGAAACGTGTCGCTGTATCAATTAGAAACAGCAATCACACATACTAATCGATATCATATTAACTAACAAGGAAAAAGTAGATCATACAATCCAATGTACTCGAGTTTTTAACATTTCTCCCAAGATATCCCTAGAACAAGCTCTTCGTATTTGCTTTTACGCAGCGCTCACCTCGGCACATTCCGTGATCAGACTTTGGTTGGCGTTTTCATACATAGCTTTCGTCACTTGGTTATTTGTGACGTTGTTCTTTGAAGCCACCCAGGTTTGACGGTGGACTCGGGCCGTTGTCCTGTACCTCATGTCCATTTTCTTGTGACTTTCCGCCAGCCGAGGCTCTTCCTTCAATAGAGAACACGGCAAAATTGTGCAAGAATGCATGTCCCACGCGTGCACATCGCGCGAAAGAAGCAGTGAGATATTGGCCAGGACAGAATGTACCGATCACACGTGGTGGATAGAACTGTGAGAGAAGGTTGGTTAAACAAACCCAACACAGGGTCATTCTGTTGAAATAACGTCCGCGGTAAGGCATTCGTACCAAATTCATTAAAGGTTAATGTAAATAATTAGACAGAGCACAATAAAATCAGGCACATTTGGTGTTTTCAATATCCAAGCAGTAAAGAGATGAGAGGGCACAGTAGGTGAGAGATCTTGTTAATACTGTGTACTGGCGCCATCTTAAACTCTCTTGCGAACAATCTAGAACTTTGATATCGGGTGTCTTCGACCAGACATTTTGTTCCGCTGTAAATTACTTTAACTGGTACTCTTGTTGAACAAAAATACACAGATATGATGTAGTAAAATTAACCGACAGAGGAGGTTCGATGAGTTAAAACGAAGAAATACAAAGGAAAGTTAAAAGCAGCGGTAGTAATCCATGCGCGCACCCAACCTTTCATATGGGTTGGCTCGAATTTCCGACGATGTGGATGTTTCACTAACAAAAAAGCGGGAGGACTTAAAGACACAGGGTACCACATTCAGAGCTGTGAACTGTGCGTTTACGCCTTTTTAGTGGACTTTTGTCTCGTTTTCCGGACTTCTTGTTTTTCCAAGGCGGACCTTTTTGCCTACTTCGCCAAATGGGGGCTCTCTGGGTGCGCCATGCAATCACAAGAAAATCACCAACTAACGTTTCTATTTTTGTCACGCTTCACATATGTTCGTCATTACTTACGTCGGTCAACTTATCAACTTTCTTCTGACATTTCTCCTGCACGATGTTTCTTTTCACAACTTGCTGAGCAGTTTTTTTACCAGTATCCATGCTCTCTACGCTTCTAAAGAACATACAAATAATACATTACTTTTAGGTGATGTCCTACAATAACACTTGGTTTAGCCCCAAAACGTCATAGCCAACTCTCTAACCAGCTTATGACGATGCAGGTGCAGGTGCAGGTGAACAATTCAAATCTGTTCAAATTATTCTCACTGCAGTACAGCGTACAAGCGCAGGTAGCGTCGGCTGGTGGGTTACAAAAGTTCCAGACACTTAAAGCTAATGAAACTTTGCCTCCAAATGTAGTTCGGCAATATGACTGCAGAAAGTCTCGGTAGTGAGCAAAAAGGCACGCAGTTAGGACCAATTTCAATGGATCACATCCATAAAAAATTTAATTAACATTTCAAACCCGTAATCAATTAATCTTTGCGCTTATTTTAGCCTTTGAAAGGGGTCAAAAGAAGTCGTCTTGACGTTCGACTTTTAAAGCCGTGAGGGTGGACTACAATGTATGTTAATGATCATGCTCTAGCTCACTTGTTTTTTGATTACCATAACTCTTATGAAAGAGCAACCTTTCTCCGTAAAATAAACCAAATCGCACAGAATTTTGAATCCTGCACTTTTAAGTATTTACGTGCATTATGTTAATTTGTTCAGTTTTGAGAAATTAAGGGCTAAACCAGAAAGTCTACTTATTTTGAGCTAATTTAAAGATCGAACTAGGACACTCTCGTTTGACGGTGATTTGGCGAGAATAGCAACTTCGTTGTGGGATTTTCTTCAGATATAATCATGGCGTTTCAAGTGAAATTTATGTTGCTAGGCCTACAATTGAGGGGTCCAAGTCTATTTCACTACCATAATCAGATAGCAGTTGAACACTGCCATCACTACAATCAAACTTACGACTTGAATACAGCCATCGATCTCTCTGCGTCATATTTCATGAGATCAAGTCTTCTTTGGAGATCATTTTTCCGTGAGTCCATGAACGTCCAGAATTCTTCGATCGTTTTAGTGTATTGACCTGCGAGAGATTGTGAGCAGACATTTTGAAAACATTGAATATTTAAGCCTAATGGCATGACTGGTCTTTTCAGTACGTCTACCAGGACTATAAGAAGCTCGGGGATCGCGGGCACGAGCCTTCGGTAATCAGTGCTGTAGTGGTAAAATTAGATGAAAGTACAGATGCGCTAAAAGCACACCGTTTCACTTTGAGCACTGAACGTAACTTACGGCGTGTAGCCGCTACGTTCAAATGTCAAAAGATGGTTGGCTGCGCCTACGCCCCACTACAGCACTGTCTGTAATACTTTTGCAGCCTATTATTGCCGATATTTAGTAGGGCATTTTAAGCTGTACTAATCCTTGTTGTTAAGCGGAATATGTCCTTGCCCTTCAGTAACTTTCGCATGCACCTTCCTACGACCCTGGTTCGTTAGCAACTGTTTTATTTGTAGTTCCACATAGACGTCTAGGTCAAAAACAATAACTAAAACCGAATAATTTCATTAAAGGAACATACATGTAAAACTAATGAAGCTACATGATTGATAAAAGGGATCCAATACTCATCCTTGTTGAAAGCTGTTATACAATTCATGATGCTTCGTGGCTTAATCAACCCACCAAGTATGGCTACCCACGTGGCACTGCAATAGGGGCGGTGACGAAATTGCTCGCTAGTAAGAAGGGGACGAGGCGAAGAAATGAAAGAAGGGAGACCATTATCGTCCCGACGCCCTATTTGCCGGAATACTTTGCACACTTCGTCGATATGTGAGAGACCGCTGATGCACGCTCCTTAATATGGTTGACACCGTAAAAATTGAGGCTCGTTCCAGGAAACTGGGTTAAGTTAATTTTTCTTCAAATGGCTATCATTCGTCTTACGTTTTGATACAAGTTAAAACGTAACATTAGTTTGCCTTTGAACAAAGAATTTTGACCTCTAGACCGACAGCGTTTCGTAGACCATTCCTCTTTGGAGTTTGAGGTAATAATTTTTTGTGACATATTGTCGCACTAACACATATGATTGTCCTGATGTTGATGGCATAGATTGTCGGACTAGGTACTATTGCATATACAGTATATTACCGCCGCGGGTGACAATAAGCGTCGAGTGCGCCAATGTATACGTAAGAGTAGAATGCTCTGTTCGGGGTGAAGCCACCCTTTCTCCCTGTCAAACTGATTATAATTCGCGGTTGGAATAGCCTTTTCGTTACGGCAAATCCCGAACCACATGGTAACCCTGTCAAGAGAGTGATTAGTTCTCCATAAAGTCCGTGTTTTGCTGAAAGTAAAAAGTTATTGTACAGTGACCAATTCAGTTTGTCTACATCAAGTCTCTGTAATACCCGCGAATATACCCACTTTCTGCCTTGCAGAGCTTCATAGTCTTTTGCTGCCGTCTATCCATTTCTCTTACAAGCCTGTTTACAACTTTTCCCATCTCCTTACAACACTTCATCTCGGCTTCAAAATACTTGGCAAGGTTGCTCTGAACCCTGTAATTAAAAAGTACTTATGGGATTAACAAATCTGTCTTTGGAATAATGGAAAGCAGCGGAATGTCGAATCTTTGCAGTACAGTGAGCGAAAGTACTAGTAGACATTGCTTTAAAATACAAATTGGCAACGTTGTCCGAGTTTTGAACTGGTACAGTGAATGCAATACTTTTTGTTTTATTGATACATTGTATTATCACAAATTATATACATTGTATATGGAAGACTTGGTAAGGAGTGCGTAAGAAACAAACATTCTTGTGGCCAGTGCACTCAGTTTGTCAAATTATTAGAAAAACGTGTGTGTGTGTGTGTGTGTGTGTGTGTGTGTGTGTGTGTGTGTGTGTGTGTGTGTGTGTGTGTGTGTGTGTGTGTGTGTGTGTGTGTGTGTGTGTGTGTCTGTGTGTGTGTGTGTGTGTGTCTGTGTGTGTGTGTGTGTGTGTGCACTGAATTGGTGCACAATTCTAAACAAATAAACAAAAGGTATCCCGGTAACATCTGCATCTGCAAAAATCAAGTTAGTGTATCAATTTCGACTGTTTTCTTTGCGAAAAGCCACAGCGCAATGCTGGCTATCTGCTATTTGGAATCAATTACTTACTCTTTTCTGATCTTGAGATCATTAACACGATATTCCATCATATCTTTGATGATATTAACTGGCAAGTTGCCATACATACTCGAACTACCCTCGGGTTCTGTCATTTTGGCACCATGAACGTATACCGCAATGCGAGTAACTTTGGCTATAGCGCTCTCACGAAACAATATGTGACGTGAATGTACTATGACGTCAAAAACAGAGAAACGTTCATCACATTGTTCGTTTTACTTGAAAACTACAAACGAGAAATTGATGGTATTGACACCCCTCCTCCGGCAGCCGCCCGTGCAGCCATGATTATCGAGATGAACTATCAATGTCGTAATTTTTTGTGGTGTTTCATCAGGTTATAACTAGTGAATATCACAGACAAAAAATGCTACAACCCAGTTACAAGTGATTTCAACGGTTATTAGGGTGTTAAGACTGTAACCGTAGGAGAAAATGAAAAAAAAAAAACATCCGCACTTCTCACATCTGAAGCCGACCGATTAGTTACTAACTCGGAAGCAAGTCTTGCCGCAAAACACCACCCCTCATCCACCACAACTCCTTACCATTCCAGTAAATGCCGATTCCATAAAGTCCATCTTCACTTGCGCGCACCCAGCCTAAAATATGGGGGACTCGAATATTCCAGTATGTGGACCCTTTACTGCAAACTGAATCGGGGACTAAAAACAAAAAAATGGTTACTACGTTCAGACCTGTTAATTCTACATTTGTGCCGAATTCCTGTTGACTTTTGTCTCGTTTTCTCGGACTTTTTATTTGTCTGAGGAGGACCTTTTTATCCACTTCGCCAAATGCGTGGTGTGCTCGTTTGAGCCCCGTAAGACCCCACTAGTGAGCGCATGCTTCAAGCATACAACTTGTCCCTTACTCATTACATCATCGACGTACTCACTCACAGACTCTGCCTCGACGCGTCTTCCGGCAGCATGCTGTAAATAGCCCCGCACAATATTTCGGTTTCAAGCCAAAACGCTGGCTCTTATTTCGTGCGTTCCTGCAGACGTGCATGGGCTGTCATACATCTATTGTGGTGATTGCCATTGCCCATTGTACCAGAAATCAATATTTTTTTACTTATTTTAATGTATTTATTATCGTATTCCGTGTACTTGTATTTCCCCAACCTCGGGGTTTCCTTTTCATCTCTGGAAACGTGCCTGTGACGGACGCAAGTAATTTTGCTTTGGACATGTAGTGATTGTAAAGGGAATTTCACTCGTTATTTAGCTAAACATGCGTTTTTAACAAACTCTCAGATGTAAGTAACAAAGACAATAACATCCTTGAATCCCAGTGTTTTTTTACATTTTACGCTACCCAGTAGTTTTAGTTTTCATCGCTCAATTCAGGGTTTGTGAATACAATAAAGTAAAGAAGCGGCCAAGCAGACAGTTCAGCCAGTTAAAGTCCATGTCTCAAAATGCCAATGTGGTTCCAGTATCCGAAAATACCTACTAAATAAAATAAATTTTCGACACCCTTTCTTTTTATTCTTTTCGCCTTTGGTGCCAAATGCGATTTTAACAGCATTTGACTCTTCTCTATGAGTGTATAATTGACCTATCGCCAGGATTATGACGGGCGGCTTAATTGACCAATCAGAACGCAGCATTCTTGGCACACCTTCGTCTGCGTTTCCTAGCCGCCATTCTACCCAACAAAGCACACGTAGTCGAGTAAAACTTACTTTAGCCTATACCTCAAGACATTTTCCGCTAAGAATGGGGAAACGGTGTTGATACGGCGTGTGTAGCACCGACAGCCGTTATACTGCTCCAGAATAATATCCCGTCATTTTTTGGCATGCCCTAAGCCGAAAAATGATGTTGAAAAGCGTGAATTATGGATCAAACTGTACGGACACACGAGTAGCTGAACTAAGCCATGTTGCTTGATAACTCGAAGGCTATAATATACACAAAAACATTAGTTCCAATATACGCACTTTTCAGCTTGGTGGCTATGGTGCAAGGCTATCTCAGATTTTGTCTCCCGAGTTTTCTACGTCTGCCCGCCTTTGTCTCGGCACCTGCTGGATCTCAGCACTCCAGCGCCGGTAGTCCCCGGAAATTGTTGTTTTCAAGAACATTTTTATTTTATGTTTTTTTAAATTGATTTCAACATAATGAACATTATTTCGTTTCGTATCAGAGGTACATTTTTGTTATTTGCGTTCAACTGAACTTCTCTCCCGGTCAAAACTCAGAGATTCGATCGGCAAAGGGAAGGGCACTGGATTACTGCCGGAACTCAAAGCCTTGGTCGAGCTGTTGTCACTAAAAATAAACTGTTGACTTTTTGAAGTTTACCTCTACTATACACTATGTCTGTAGAGTTAAAAAGAGCTCATTTTGAAGTTTTTCAAACATGATATTTAGATTTATGAAGCTTTAAAAAATAATTTGAATTATTTTTGTAAATACCCTATTTTTGCAACTACCACACCAGATTTGTAATCTTTTGTAACCATACCACGACTTAGCGATCATGCTACCTTCGAAATTAAATGAAAGCTACCTTTATTGAATGCCAAAATACTACAAAAAATGTCAAGTTCATGAGCAGGTAGGCCTAATTTAAATGTCTTAATGGTTCAAACAAACAATTCCATAGGCGGACCTAGGGGGATGGGGCTGCTTGGCTGCCGCAAGCAAAATGAAACAGCAAGAGCGTGAAGCGTGAGGAAATATTGAGTTCAGTAACTAGGACCGGTAGCGGAAGAGGGGGGCTCAAACCCCAGATCGCGGCGGAATAGTGTTCCTGTTTTTTTTTTTTAGTCCACCGATAGATTTTCTGAACCGAGGTCCAAAGGTCTACATCCCTGGCCCCTGCAACTTTCGAGCCGCCTGTGCAAAAACAATCTCACTTTGCCCAATTCCACGAGGCAACATATGTTGGGCCCCCTGTGTTATCCTAGAACCGCCACTGAATTCCAGACATTAATTTGACTTAGACGCAGCCCTAGACCTACCGGAGCTAACTGTTTGCCTAGGACGAGATGAGTGTGTACCTGAGCTATGAACCTGAATTTTTTATCAAAATATTAAAATATTTCGTTACAAGATTAGAAAAGCGTAAACAGTGCTATCGAGTCGACCTAGTCAGAGACTGTAGTGCATGTGTTGTTTGTAATCTATCACCTACTTTACTCCAGGAGTCATACCAGTTGTGACTTACTTTTCATTTGGCTAAATTTAGCAGACGACAGAATATAACTATCGGTGAATCTCAACTGATTTTATTCGAAAGATCATGAAATCTATGGAATCGTATAATTAGACTTTAAGGTACATACCCAGCTTTACATGAACATATCGTATCAGTGGCCTTGTCATTTGTGAGGTTGAGGCGGCCCCGAGGCCGAAGGGTTCTTCGGATTTTCGCTGGCTCCTCGAGCACTTATTTTTTCATCGTCACATTTACAAATTCCCATATTATGAACGTACGATTCTCTGTTGAAAAGAATCGCCCCTTGTCTCTATCGAAGCGTTTTCAAATAGTTCAAACACGCTCATCGATTCCACCAGGAACGTCGTTTAGCGACAGTGTACTTGCCTCTGACATCTCGTTCGATTGTCGGGTATCACGTGACTTTTCGCGTAGGGGCGGAGCTTGCAATAGGTCAATACCGGCTGTCATCGGTTATTTCCGTACCCTCATTTCAGGCTCGTCAGTTCAAGAACTTGTCCTGAACGCCGTCAGTTTTTCCTTGTAACTGTATGTGCTATCGCTTGTTCGAAAAGTCTTCATTATTTTGTTTTATTAGTAATAACTTGTGATTCGTTTGTATATGTAGTGTATTTATAATTTTTAGTTAGTTGTCGTTGTTTTTTTTTTGGAATCATACGCGTACTTATTATGTTAAAATTGCAATTTGGTGTTTAGTTCCTTTCAACCGCCCTACCTAAGGTCCTTACGTACATGTACGTAACTTACGTAGCGCGGTCGAACCTAGGAACCAATATAAGTCGAACCAATTTTTTTCGTTTTGATTTTTTTTCGTTTTGAAAAAGTACTTTGCTATCATTCTTCTCAGCAAAAATCGAAAAAGTATCACAATGGGGGCAAGCAGTGTAAAGTTAAATAAATGCAATTTTTGTGGAGAAATTTGGGTCACTTTGTGTGGATCGCGTAGGCCATGCTGGAGGACAGAGGGATAAGTTACGAGATTAAAACTTTGTGTAAATTGTTTTCGCCAACAATTTACGGCAGCGTCGCAGTTGTTACTTATTAAGTCATAAATGTGTTCACAATTCCCGTTGGACTTGGTCTCATTTCTGGCGACACCGACAACATGGCCACTTTTGCTGAACTGGAAGGCATGTTCAACCTGTTACTTTGTAATTTGTGCAGATTTAACGTTGATGCATTTTGACAAACGTTGCTACAAAAAGGAACTTTGTTCAACTCTCGTGTTTTTTGGTGCAAAAATATCAGATATATTTGAATTATTTTACTGTGAATTTCCCATTCTGGCGATCTGACACTCAGCTAAAAAAATTGTTGAAATAATTTTGAAATGTTTTTATTGTTTGACTGTCAATTGCTGTTTAAGACTTAATTAGATGTCACAAAATTGTTCATATTTTTCTAAATTTTTAGTCTAAATTGCTTTCAAGTCATGTTTTGTAACTCAATGCTTCTTAATTCAGGTTATCAAGTCAACAAGCTATGTTAGGTTGCGAAGCTTAAAGCCTCCAATTCTTGTTCCTTGCAACTTCATATTTTTTTAAATCATGCTTGTCAAATTCTGATGTAAGGAAGCACTATTCACCATGGTAATAGTTACATATACATGTATGTCCACCTTCATACCATCGAAACTTTTGCTGTTGGATAGTGTTTGTAATGCTAAGTGCAAAGTATTTTGCGTTTTAAGTTACTTATTATGGTGAAAGGTTGAATCATTTTGGCTTAATGAATAGAAAATGATAACATTTTGTATTGGACTTGTCGTACTTATGTGCTCGAACGAGCCCCATATTTGGAGAAATGGAAAAAAGGTCTGCCTCAGTCAGAGAAGCATGAACTCCAAAAAAGTAGGAAAGGAGGCAAAATTCCACTAGAAGACAGGAAGTACCAAAATTTAGCGTCTGCTGTTCATAGCTCTGAACATACCCAATGTATCTTATAGTAAAAGGTAAACATTCCCAAAAATTCCACCCCCCCATTTTTTAGGCTTGGTGCACTCATACAAAGTCTTGGAAAATTTCTGTTGAAAGCCAACAGCTTTGCACAGTTCGCCAGAAAACCCCAAGTTTAAAATGTACCTCGTTTGAGCGAGCGCTGTGTGGGCAGCGACCAGGGTTGCTATGGCT
>NMRA01000520.1:85028-128468 GCA_002633005.1 Phoronis australis
CGGTTACCTGATGGGTTGATCTAGCTCAATTCAGGTATTGGGGCGTGTCTGGCGGGGGTAACCCACCACTAGATTTGTCTGGCAGTGCTCATTCGTGATACCTGGGCTTACGGTGAATATTTTGCGACTGGTTTCAAGCTCAATTTTTGTGCCCTGTATATGTTCGTCTGGGGGGTACTCCCCACCACTGAAATTGTCTGGCAGTGACCAATTTTGATACAATGGATGACGTAGCAGGTATCGAAGGCAGTTTTAAGTGGTTACCAGAAAAGTTGATCTAGCTCAATTTTTTAGTGTAATTCTCTTGGCTCCCCTGACCACACCCACCAGAGTGAACCTGCCAGACGGCCATTTCCAAGCATCAGGATACCCACAGAGCACTGTGGCACCAAAGAAAATTGGTTACCTTTTCATGTCCAAAAAAGCTCTGGGATTCCGGTCTATCTCGTTCGATTGTCGGGTATCACGTGACTTTTCGCATAGGGGCGGAGCTTGCAATAGGTCAATACCGGCTGTCATCGGTTATTTCCGTACCCTCATTTCAGGCTCGTCGGTTCAAGAACTTGTCCTGAACGCCGTCAGTTTTTCCTAGTAACTGTATGTGCTATCGCTTGTTCGAAAAGTCTTCATTATTTTGTTTTATTAGTTATAACTTGTGATTCGTTTGTATATGTAGTGTATTTATAATTTTTAGTTAGTTGTCGTTGATTTTTTTGGAATCATACGCGTACTTATTATGTTAAAATTGCAATTTGGTGTTTAGTTCCTTTCAACCGCCCTACCTAAGGTCCTTACGTACATGTACATGTACGTAACTTACGTAGCGCGGTCGAACCTAGGAACCAATATAAGTCGAACCAATTTTTTTCGTTTTGATTTTTTTTCGTTTTGAAAATGTACATTGCTATCATTCTTCTCAGCAAAAATCGAAAAAGTATCACAATGGGGGCAATCAGTGTAAAGTTAATGCAATTTTTGTGGAGAAATTTGGGTCACTTTGTGTGGATCGCATAGGCCATGCTGGAGGACAGAGGGATAAGTTACGAGATTAAAACTTTGTGTAAACTGTTTTCGCCAACAATTTACGGCAGCGTCGCAGTTGTTACTTATTAAGTCATAAATGTGTTCACAATTCCCGTTGGACTTGGTCTCATTTCTGGCGACACCGACAACATGGCGACTTTTGCTGAACTGGAAGGCATGTTCAACCTGTTACTTTGTAATTTGTGCAGATTTAACGTTGATACACTTTGACAAACGTTGCTACATTAAAGAACTTTGTTCAACTCTCGTGTTTTTTGGTGCAAAAATATAAGATATATTCGAATTATTTTACTGTGAATTTCCCATTCAGGCGATCTGACACTCAGCTAAAAAAGTTGTTGAAATATTTTTGAAATGTTTTTTTGTTTGACTGTCAATTGCTGTTTAAGACTTAATTAGATGTCACAAAATTGTTCATATTTTTCTAAATTTTAAGTCTAAATTGCTTTCAAGTCATGTTTTGTAACTCAATGCTTCCTAATTCAGGTTATCAAGTCAACAAGCTATGTTAGGTTGCGAAGCTTCAAGCCTCCAATTGTTGTTCCTTGCAACTTCATATATTTTTAAATCATGCTTGTCAAATTCTGATGTAAGGAAGCACTATTAACCATGGTAATAGTTACATATACATGTATGTCCACTTTCATACCATCGAAACTTTTGCTGTTGGATAGTGTTTGTAATGCTAAGTGCAAAGTATTTTGCGTTTTAAGTTACTTATTATGGTGTAAGGTTGAATCATTTTGGCTTAATGAATAGAAAATGATAACAATTTGTATTGGACTTGTACTTATGTGCTCGAACGAGCCCCATATTTGGAGAAATGGAAAAAAGGTCTGCCTCAGTCAGAGAAGCACGAACTCCAAAAAAGTTGGAAACTTGGCAAAATTCCACTAGAAGACAGGAAGTACCGAAATTTAGCGTCTGCTGTTCATAGCTCTGAACATACCCAATGAATCTTATAGTAAAAGGTAAACATTCCCAAAAATTCCAGCCCCCCATTTTTTAGGCTTGGTGCACTCATACATAGTCTTGGAAAATTTCTGTTGAAAGCCAACAGCTTTGCACAGTTCGCCAGAAAACCCCAAATTTAAAATATACCTCGTTTGAGCGAGCGCTGTGTGGGCAGCGACCAGGGTTGCTATGGCTCAAAGCTGTATAGGCCTACTAACAAGCTGTACTTTGAAGATAGTTTTGATACTGGTAGCTGGCCCTAAGGCCGGCTAAGCCAAAGGTTGCCGCGGCAGTCCGACACAGGACTAACCAGCCCATAATTTTATGCAAGTGTCTGAAACTATCTTTGAATATATACGGCATTTAAGATTTGAAAATTGTACTTGTACAAAGCAGCTTGCAAAATGCCTATACTGTTCGCCAGTGTCTCGATCCGCACCGGGTCCGATAGGCTGCCGTCCCAAATCCTGCAAAATAATTTCTGACAAAATTTATTCGCCACATTTCTTCAGCAAATTCTGTAAAATTGTCCGTACTTTGATTTCATTAAAATGAAGGCGTGCTGTCGATTATTTCATCCCCGTGTGCAGGCTGGTAACAGGCACTGCTCCAGTCGCACTTACGGCGTTTCCTTAGCCTGGGTTCCTGAATGAATTGTACTTCCAGTTTTGCGGTAAGTTCAAGATGGCAGTGTGTTCTTTGGGTGCGAGTCGTGAGTGATGCGTTTATTTAAGCCTTATTCGATTACGGATTGTGTATTTGTTATGGCGTAGGTACTTCTTGGATCCTTATAACTACCTCTAACCATGTAATAGGGGTTAACAACGTGTGAAACCAGGACTTTAAAAGTGCTAACTCAAGGTTTCCTCACTTTAAGTCCATTTTGTGACACTTTCGCACTTGAAATCATACCCTTCCACAAGATAAAGTGTGACCTATATTTAATTGTCGCCGTGTATTCTTGGTTCTCTGCAGTCATCTTGTCGAAGAATCTTGGGATCATTTCATGCGACTACAAACAAAAATGAAAATTGCTTCAAAAAGCCCGTTAACTATAAAGGTTTCCACCAAGGTTACCGGTTTATTGTAGGGTCTTACCCCTCCATGTGACACTGTCGTGCGAAAGTTTGTATTTTCCCTTTTCGATCTTTCTGTTAAATTTAGAAATATGTGACCGAGATCATTGGTCTGAACCTGGATGAACACTAAATGTACTTGAGTATATTTGACTGCAGACCGCAGATCTTCAGTTACAATGACATTTAAACGAATATCACAGCCATGAACTCACGGTAACTTTCGCCGTAATTTAAGTTAACCAAGGTTGTTTGGTAGAAAGTGATTAATTATAATTGTTAATTGGAAGATAGATGGAAAGAAAAAAATTATGAGTTTTCCGTGAACACCTCTCTCGGTGTCATTTCTCTAAATAACCACTTTGCACAGAGGGTAATAACAAAATACTTTTATTAGATAATTATTCAACATATTGAGCAGCACTTACGGTGAGCTTTTGTACAGTATATGCCAATACAGATTGATATATTCAGATGTAAACTCGAATCAACATCATCAACACGCCGAGCACATAATGTTACACGCATACGTGTACATGTACGTGACGTTGTATAAAAATTGCAGAATTGCATAAGCAGATGCTGGGTATCTATACAGCCTACTTTTTCTTTGGCATTTGTGTTTTTCCCATTTGGTTGTTTCTATCTTTTGCCGACTGTGACGCACTGTTTAATGTGGATTTAACAGACGATGACCCTGATTTTTTTCCGGCTGAAGGTGCGACGCCGTTCTTGGAAATGTTGCTCTTTGCCTCCTTCTTGGTGGAGACATTCGGTGTCTTGGTCTTGGCTGACGTATGTGTTTTCTTGACAACATTGGAAGACTTCCCATTAACTCCGTGTTGACTATACTTCTTACCTTTACCGCCAGGTACATTCAATGGAGGAAGAACGACGGTGTTTGGTTTCCTGTTTGTTCCGTTGACTCCAATAATTGCTTTGCTTTTCTTTGTTTCTGGACTGGTTATTGGCTCAGACTTTGTCGTTTCCTTGACAACGTCGACTTCAGTTTTTTGAGTTACAGTTTTATCCTCTGACGGATTCTCTGGGTCTTTAACTGGACTTGTTTGGGTGATTTTGGGCTTACACTTAAGAAACACAATAACTCCAATAATGATTCCTATTAACAAAAGTATTGCTAACGTCACACCAATAGCAATGCCGACAGAATTATCACCGTTTATAGGTGGCGCGTAAGACGTAACAGCGATGTTCGAAAGCGCACCAATATTTCCAATTTCATCCGACGCACGAACGCTCATGTAATAGCTTGCGGATTTGTCGAGGTTTGGTATTTTGTAGACAAATTCTTCTAACCTGCTCGACTCTAAAGGCTCCAATAGTTTTCCGGAGAGCAGTTGATCTTGTGATATCAGCTGCTTCGCTTCAAACTGTTTACTTCTAAGCACAGTGTAATTTTGGACCATTCGAATTTCATATTTGCTAGCTGAAAAGACATAAATATCATTTAGCATTGAATATGAATTGGAGCTACTTTGCTACCACTACGGGCAACAGCACGAGGTGAAATTCCAGATAATGTCTATTTTTACAACTACTCTCTTTGATAAACACTAAGCACTGAAAACATTAAAAAAACACAATCATATACTGAAGATAGACAAAAATATTTTAGGATAGTGGGAAATTTAATGACAGACGGACTCCATCATTGTCGTGTTATTTGCGGGAAGCACAGTGACCGTATGGTCGAAGTTTTAAGTGAAAAAATGCGTCAAGTAGACCAACAGCACCGACCGGTAGGGAACAAGTCGTCGACTAGTAAAAAGTCACTCAAATTTCCTAATTTCAATACATCGGCATTAGACCGCATACATGTAGGTGACTGTAAATTGCAATGCAGGATATTAAAATATTTATTTAAAACGCCCATCGTTATCGTGTCACATCGAATGCATTTTTATTTTGATCTATGTTGACTGTAGTTTTTAGAGGGAGCTATTGGCAGCTAGCAGGCCATTACATGCCGGTTGATTCGGACAGAATTTCGTAACCCGTGCTGTTTCAGTGGTCACAACAGTGAACTCCTAATTCACGTTGTGCCGATGAATCGTTTATGGTTATGAGTTAACCAAAAATCGGCAATAAATTTTCAACCTCACAATATCGTTCATACAGCATAAGTTTCTCAGAGAAAGTCGGATTCAAATGATTTTTTTTCCATACCGTGACTGACGCAGTGCTTTCCAAAGTGCACACATAATTTGTTTTTAGATGCAAATCCTTTTTACGCAAGGTGCCATCCTACAGGACATCGATAAATTGACGAAAAATAAGCGAAGTTGCACAAAACCGAAACGAAAACAAAACGAACATAATGACAAACAGCGACAGCTGATATGAAATGCTGTAATGCCATAATTAGATTCCATATTTTAGGCATGTTCAAAACCACTGTTTTACTATTAATGCAGAGTTTCGTTTTGTTTAATTTCACTAAAAATATGATCACGTAACCTAATTAAAGACTAAAGGTTTTAAGTAAAACACGTCCTTTGTAGACGTTCTGCTTTCAGGAAGGGTATCCCATACTATTAACGTTAGCTGACGTCTATTGCTTTGTGCACTGTAGTTATTTGGCTGACATTCCCTGACGCCATTACTCATGCAATACACGCATCCTGAGTCGGCAAGAATTGTAACCCTAACTGAATGAAAAGTAGTGCAAAAGTCTGACTAATTGTTTTGCTTCATTGCATCTGGATTTAAATGTACGAAAGCATGAGAAATCAAATCGTCAGATAAAAGAGACCTAACATGCTACTTCAGCAAGGCTCACGAATGCCTAAAATGCGGATTTCCACTGATTAAGGACCTCTCATATGTCGATTTTACATTCATATAATTGCAAAACGACCTGTCACTTCATAAACACTTTATGTGACAAACTTACTAAAATATACACATTTTCCCCCGATCAGGCCTCGGTGGTACGGTCAAATTTACCAGAACAAATGTAATATGAATGATCAATATGTTTGCATTGCGGAGGGGGGAACTTTAGTAACATCGCCAAAGGGGCGTCACTAGCCAGCTAACCGTTAGACGTCAACGTGTTTTGTTTTCCGTGCATTCATGTTGGATTAAATTGATACTAATGAAATCGTATTTGGAATCACAAGATAGATAGTATTTATTCGCTCACCTTTACCGCGAGTCATGTCGTCGCCGGGTGCCGTCCACATTAGGGTCACCGTATCTTCTACTAGATACACCCTAAGGTCGGTTATGCGAGCGGGAGGTATGTTGTCTGGTACCACGTAGCTGGAGTCCAGGGGAAAGCCACTGACGGTGATCTCGCCCGCGGTGTCAACCCTCTGGAAGGCTCCTACACTATTTGAGGATGACTGGACTTTATAGAGGTCTTCAACTGAAATTACAGCCTGCGTATATTTCTACAATACAAACATAAAATGCAAATGTATTTATATACATGTACATACATATACATGCATGCGTGTGCGTGTGTGCGTGTACGTTTATGTGTGTGCGTGAGTGTGCGCGTGAGTGTGTGTGAGTGTGTGCGTGCATTCGTGTGTAAAAATATCGCACGCACGCAAGAATTACATTGAAGGGACCAGTTTTATGTTAATGTGAACACCTGTGCAGTCTGTAATCAAAGGATACTTTTCGGTTAAAACGTTTACAAGTATCAACCGATATAGCATACATATTTAAGGGCATGAACCTATACTTGTATTTTCATGTTGGTGTATGCAAGTACGTGCATTTGTCATTGGTTTTTAAAATGTCACCTGTATCTTTAGAAATGATAGGAGGGGATGGAAATCCCTTGATGTTGGTCACTTGGGCGGATTCTCCGTCGTTCGTGGAGACTTTGATTTTGACGCTATATCTTCCGTTTCCCTTGAAGTCTTCTGCTATAAAATACCCACAATACTGTCCGTCTTGTTTGCGCATGTCACAACCTGGAAAACAAAGTTCACAAAGCATTGATGAATACCAAAGGCGACCTACGCGTTTTTATATGTAATTACTTGCACAACTTGTGAAGAATGTGTTAGTTTAGTTTGTTCTTGTGCTTACAGCAACTGTAAGGCATAAAGACATTTCTCAATACATGCGAGTACACGTGTACATGAGCATCATAGTATGATCGATGTGTGTTTTACCTGCGCCATTGTCATCTAGTGGAATGATTTTGTTGAGTCCATCCGGTCTTTCCACGTCTGCCTCGACTTTTGCTCCGGTTACTGCCTTGTATCCCTGCGACACGTCGGCATAAACTTGAAGAACAGTTTTATCGGAGAACTTAACAGAACCGGACTGGAGAAAAGACGCGACTTTGATTGGTTCAGCGTTTGGGCTTGACGTCCTTGATGTCACAACCACAACGACGTACTGGGCCTTGTTTGACTCTACTTTGTACATGTATTTCCCAGGCTGAAATTTATTGCGTAGACTTCGCAAGTTATTGGGCCGAAACTTTGGTATATGACCGTGTTCGATTATGAGCACAGAGACTATGACCATACATGCGCGCAACCATGCAAGGGGGGGGCTCTGGGGGGCTCGTCATCCGTTTTTCATTGGTAGGACGCAAATCGGTAATCTCAGTGGTCAGTGGCAGATCTACGATTTCAGTAAGGGGGGGTTTAGGATTCGAAAGAATCCGAGGCACGTAGCGCCGAGGAGAAGGAAGGTCGCGAGAGGGTTTCCCTCCTCCCGTGTAAGATTTTTTGGGATTTTTAGTAGCTAATTTCGTTTTTCTGGCGATTTTTTTCCAGTTTTTATTTTTGATCCTGTCCCGAGGGGGGGTTTAAACCCCCTGAACCCCCCTGTAGATCCGCCTCTGGTGGTATGGGGATGTTTCTCCCAGGTTTGATGCGCAACATGAAAACGAGGCGTTGACAAAGGGGTAAAATCAGGACTGGGGTCTAATCTTTGTACTCAAAATGGAACTCGAATTCATTTTTTGACATTCTTACGTTCTGCGCTTGTGCGAGATGAAGATACGTAGGTATTATTAAGCATCTGTGTTATGATTTATGCGGATGAGTACCTACATGTAGAACAAGTTCGTGCTCAGTAGTGGCTCCTAGAGTTGAGCTGGATATTACAGTAAAACCTTGAGATTTCGAATCAAAACTGGAAATTACTAACGCTGGACAGATTTCTGCCTAAACAATGTACTTGAGTTTGGCGACAAAACAAATTTCTATGATGGTGTGGGAGGATTTGAGACAATGTCGGTACGGTTATATAACTGAGGTTATAACTTGGGTGAGATCTAGATTAAACGTGTACAAAAGATTGTTGGCTAGATGATTCTAAAACTTCACACAGGATACATGTATAAGCCTTCGTGAGCCCCCCACCAAAAGTATTCGGACAAAATGACCCGCAATTCCCTGTCATGGAGGCTGAGTAGAAACTAACTTTACCGTGGTTTTCCTTATTGACCTAGAACGCCATGAAGTTACTGAGGTGGCTCAGCTATCCCGTTATTTTAATCTTGCATTCGTAATGTTTATTACCAGTAATTTCCGCTTTTAGCAGAATCTACCGTTATGAATGGGAAACAGTATTTGGTCTCATCATTTTGCCTTGTACTGTTGCTTACGTTATTCGTGACAACTTGATGGTTAGGGCTTACCTTAGCAACACCAGGAAGATGAATAGTTAATAAGTTGAACGCCTGTTGATCCTTGTAATACTTGGAATCTTTGTTATGAACAGTTCCATCTGGTGTCGTCAGTTGGACCTACATTATACAAACACGGTGTCTAATAAAATAGATTTGTTTCGTGACGTCATTGCATACAGACTCCTCATTAACTTGGGCACATCTACGTAATTGTTATTTTGAAATCACATGCTGCAATATGTGTGTTAATCGCATTTTCAGCTTATACAACGCTCGTTCTAATGTTTTCTTCATCTTGACTTAGTTTGCAACGTGGCTTCACTATGTTTCAAAGGATTGGAGGTCAAGCATAAAGACATAACATGTCAAAACACGAATAATAAGCATAGACAGATCTGGGATATGTTTCTTGAAAACGAAATGTGACTTTAGACAGAAAGGTGGTCTTCCGCGCCAGAAATCCATTGCTGAAAAAGGGTTTAGCTAAGAAGTAATTGTGGTTACATCGCAGACTAGAAATAAGGCATAGAAATTGTCTCTATAACTATTAGTTCTGTGTTACTCTGAGACACTGGGCACTATTGCTCACATGAGATTAATTATTTTTCACAAATAGTGTGTGGAGCCGGAGACCAACTTTCTGATTTAAGTTTTTAGTCACATTTCATGAAAAAATCAGGTCGAAACCTTTTTGCCTTGGGAAAATAAGTGGCAAATAATCTTTTTTTCCGCCATATTTATCTCAAAATTCCAAATTTCAATGAAATCATTTCAAGTGGCGGCCATTCGGCATTGTGAATTTGCAATGTCGTGAATATCTTGCGAGAGACATACGCAGCGAGAATTTCAACCAGCTCAAGAAGGAAAAAGTTCGATCCCCTCTTCGGCAAATTCATATAAAGCTTTTACAGATTCTATTTTCTGTACCAAGAGTTTTCCGTGGGGACTGGTCTATTGTGGACCATTGTGGCTTGAGCACGGTTGGAGCCTGTACGTAACCACAATGTACAGAGAAGTCAATGCATTAAAGGAAGCGAGGTAACGGACATGTACGTAAAGAAGTAAGGTACCTCAATAGCTGAGGAATAGGAGAAGGCCACATACGTCCCGTTGCCAATGGTGCCGTCAATATGGAATGTCCCACTCGCCCCTACACCGTTTGATGTGATGGTCAGCGTTTCACTGGTCACCTGAAAAGTAAGGAATATATCCACGTGTTGACATGCGTCAGTATGCAATGTAATAATTACAAACTTATTTGATCGATACAATCTTGGTTGCTTTACTGGCAGGTCGAACGCGAAGCGCTGCATACAACTGAGCGCAAGTTTTGGAGACATTGTTTTCGACCTTTCCAATACATCAATGTTGCGTTAAAACCACGCTTAACTAACGATATAAGATGGGACAGTAGTTTCGCATGAAGCGATGTAATGATAAGTGTAAGGGGGGCACACTTCAAACACGACTTGGCTTGTTTGTAAACAACTGGCTTCGTCCGATCGAGTCTGTTTACCGCAAGCTTTTTCTGATATCTTAAACTCGTATTGCCTGAAATACATGTACAGTACCATCAGCTCCTGATCTAACCAATTTGCTTGGTGGCAAATGATAACATCTGGAGAATTGGTTGCATCTCGACACGGATCTCTGCGTATCGAATCACCTGCACTTACTGTTATTTTTGCTTCCTTTGTGCTTCCTGCAGCCAGAGAATTTAATGCATCCTGGATACCAGTTGACATACTGTTTGTTGAGGCGTACATCGAGCGCCCCCCAGTGTTTGATGAAAGTGCTGTGATCTTCATATCAGCTTTCTGGCCGTACGCTATGCTGTTTATTACGATGCCAAGTCGTGTAGCATCCGGCTCAACATCTTTGATAAGTGGTGCTGTATTCTCCTTGCCATCTGTCAGAAGTATGATTTGACTGCCAGCAACATCTTCTTCTTCTTTTGAAGCCGCTTTAAAAATCTGGACAAATACAACACCGAGATAACACCGAAACAATCTTAAGCTCATTCAAATTCGTCGTACATGAAACATTCAAAACGAAATCACGCGAGTGTAGGAGATTCTGGTTTACAAATGCACGCTTTCGAGAATTTTTTAAACTAAGCAAACGGAAATAAAGGGTTTCACCAAAAGTTTTAAGCACGTGAAGCCTTCAATTCTGTTGATCTTGGCTTCTAAAAGCACCAATTTGTGTTTTTAAGTTTCACAGATTCGATAATTCCGAACTACATGTACGTGAATTTTGACTTACTCCGTTTAGATTCTTTAAGCTTATGTTTTTGTTCACTGTGCTCAGCACTCGCACTTTTACATTAAAAATCCATTATGCGTAATTGCATCTGCGTGTAGATTCGTGCTTGAGAATGCTTGCACTTAGTACTACATGTTCATCGATTCATGAATTATTTTAATAAGTCGCGTTTCACAAACAAACTCTGAACTTTTGTCGACATTTGTTTTCGGCCAAAACAGAAACGTGACCTTTAAAATTAGCTCGTAAGTACAGAAAGACGCATTGATCCGACGTTTCGGTTTATTCACTATAAACCATTCTGAAGCCAAAAGTTCACATAAATCAATCAGGCAACACAGGTTGAGAACAGACTGTAGAGATACACGTCAAAATGCATTGTGAGGGGAGAGACCAGGGCCCGGTCTCCAATCTCCGTACTCAAATTCGAATCATACTCAAACTCAAACTTCATACTCAACTCGAGTACAGACTCAACTTTGGTGTATTCAATATCATGCTCGAAAAATCTGTTCACGAAATTTCGAGCAAGTACTCAATTTTCGGGTATACTCGAACCGAAGTGTATCTCATCTACATTACGAGTAAGATTTGGGGTAAAATTCCGAGTATATGCTCCAAATTTCAAGTTTGGTCTGGCGGTGTGCTTGAAATCGTACTCGAAAATATATACGAGCGAGAGAAAAAAAATATCGAAAGGCCACCGACAGACAGAGCAAATCTAAAACATTAAGTCCTCTTGCAATATTTCAGCGCTTCAATTTCAGTTCAGGAATAATAATTTTCATTTTAAATCTCCTTATTCTTCACCTTATTAACCCGCCGTAACACTGCATGTCATCGCCGCCAATTCATAAACTCCGATTCCTGGCAACAGGCGCATTCTCATCCCTTGTCGGCGAGTCAGTACAAGTGTCGAAAGCAGTTGTGGGAGAAGTCAAGTTAGAAGTTTGTACTGCCCTTATTTCAGTAGGTGTGTCAACGTTTTGTAGGGTTTCCAAAAGACGAGGAGAAAGACGGGGAGGCGCAGAAAGTTCAGTAAAAACAGTTTGCTTCCCTGTCAGGTACATTTCACGTCATAGTTTAGTCATCTATAATTTCTCAATCCCCGAATGGTATTCCAAATTTTGTTTGCTGATTTCTAAATAGACGTCTCGTACCGTTCAACGGTGAACTCTGAATGCCTGCATAATATGTATTGTTTTTTAACTCACGCGCCAAACGTTAACTAACGTGATACATACCGGTAAAATACAAAGATACAGTATCAATGTTTGGCATAATCCTTGTCTGAGATTTGAACACTACAGTAACCTATAGTGTGACCAGTCGTCAATGAATGGTTGAGAACAACACTGTCATTGTGTGTCGGATTCTGATGCTAAGAATACTGTAGGTAATTCCAATGTAAAACTGTTCACATTCATTACCGTTGAGTCTGTACACAACATGATTTTTTTGAGAAGTAGTCAATGGTGTTTTTACTCTACATAATGAGAAAAGTCTATTTACAGGTTTAAAGATTGTTACAAGTTGCAAACATGGAGGAATAGCTCCAAGCATTCTCTTAACATGCCTGTCGACCAAACTACATGTACTACCGTTACCCAAAAAGGGAAGATTGATTTCCGATCTCTCCCCTCACAATGCATTTTGACGTGTACCGGTACAGCCTGTTCTCCACCTGTGTCGCCTGATTGAATATGTGAACTTTTGCCTTGGGAATGGTTTATAGTGAATAAACCGAAACGTCGTGTCAATATGTCTTTCTTTACTTACGCGCTATCCTTTGTTCAATGTCATAAGGTTTTGAAAAGGATTTTTTACTAAGTATACTAGCTGATTTCAAGTGGTCAAAAGTCACCTCAATAGCTCTTTGTATTCCTGCGCCAATACTGGTTTGCCCGCCAACACCAGAAGGCAGCTTGCTGATCAGCATGTCTCGGTCGCTCTGACTTGTCACCTCGACAAGGTCTTGCAACGTTGTCGCTTTCAAACTGAAGCTGACAAGCGCGATTTTTGAGAACGACTCCAGGGAACCTAGAATGAACGAACTTGTTGCTTGTCGCATTTTCTTCAAAGGTTCTCCCTACAAATGGAAGTAATTCGACGTCATAGCGAGGTGAAACGAAATTGAACTCCTAACCATGTTTGAAATGCAATGAAAGCAGACACATGTCAAGGTTTCAACACTTAAACGTTTCTTATCCACGCATGGCATTGGTTTTGGTTAATTCGATAACAAAGACTTCATAAAATACAAATGTGACGATGTTTAGACAGATTTTGCGCAAATCTAATACAACACGACTCCTCAAACAAATGCTTCCAAGCCTAGGTGAAGGAACCGTATATTAATCGTGGTGACATGTGTTAAAAATCACAACAAACCCCTTCTGGGCCAGGTGTCGAATCTTTTTACTCCAAATGTTTCATTTTCCCTCTTGTACTTGCACACTAACTCAAAGTAATTGTCTGTAGCTCTTCATTCGAATATATTAATGGTTTACATGGTAAACTCTGCAATTCTGGTTTTCACTTGATGAACCCACCATTAGAGTTCGAGTCTGAACTCAAAAATCTCACGATTTTCTCGAGATCTCGCGTTTCTTCTCGATTCCGTAGCTCAAATCAGTTGAAAAATAAACTAGACACGTGTCTGCTTAAACCATGTTATGCTCGAGCTCAGAAAAAAATGTAGAAACTGTCCTGCGATTGTTTAAAAGATATTCGGGAATGTCAAAAGGTTTTTCGAGTTCGACAGCAAGCAAAGACTCCAGGCCCAGATATCACTTGAAAAATACAAAAACGGCTTCCCCATCGCTCTCATTGGAATAAATAATGGTAATACTCTACAACTTCAAAAGTTTGTAGCACGTTCAAAACTCCTCACAAAGTTCGCTTAGTAAACCATCAAGCGTGACTACCGTTATAGGCGAGATACACGACTGAGGAGAAAGACAACCGCGGTCAAGATCCACAAGATAAACCTTAAGTAGTCCAGTGGCTTAAATAGGTACTGATTTTATCACTGAGGCGATACACCACGTGTGCCAGTGAGAGAACGAGGATTGGCTCAAATCACAGTATGGGGTTAAGCATTATTTTAAGCAAAGTATTCCAAATTACTTACATTCATCGATCCGGATACATCCAGAACTAGACATATCCTTGTCTTCTCACTCTCCTCCGACTTCTGCACAATATGAAATACCGGAGTGGTGTCCAGAAGCTCTTGTGGCACGCTTTGATCTAGGTGTTCAGTGTAATTACATGTATTGGAAGTGGTAATCACCATAATCATCGTGTCAAAGATTGGCTCACAAAACTTAGGTTACACTAGCTGTACACGTTGAAATATAAATTAGAAAGGCGCGTTGAACTATTCATGCAATTCTGCTTAAAAAAATCTGCGAATTCAAATTGCATCATTTTTTCAACTGTTTGAAAACGAATATCGAATCGGGAAATAAATCGGGACCCTAAGGTGAGAGACAGAAATCCATTTTCATTACCAACTCAGTTCACAGGCAATACACCATTTCCTAATTTGCAATAGGGTTATCCAACCCCAATAAACTATTTTTGAATTGTTGAAAGATCTTCTTTTTGGTACCAAAAATGCAATCCTATCTCAGTAAAAACTTCATGAGATCGATATATCGAGTGAAAGTCCTAATCCGGTTTGCATTTTAGCCAATAAAACAGTGGCAAATTGCAGCAGCGCTGAAGTACAGTAGTGCACATTCCACTCTTCAGAACCTGTTCATAAGACAAGGTCCAAGTTCTGTTGTTTTCTCACCTCCCTTGAAATCTTCATGCTTTTTCATCACGTCCCAGGCACTCTGACCCTCGCAAAACGTGTTGTGCATATTGGGCACCTCTGAGTTATGAAGCGTGGCAGAGTTCCATCGATTGCTCTCGCAGAAATCATCAATCTGATTAAAGAACAATTTCTTGGATGTAAATAAAAACTAAGTACATGGCGATTCTCCCGAAGCAGGTCAAACTAATACTCTTTTCCATTTACAGAGACAGGAGGTTCAAACTTTGCAGACCGTGCTTTTAGCGTTTCGCCGGGTTTTCCGACGTTCTTTGCATTGAGTTCACTGAAGCACGGGCATAGGTGAAGAACTGTCTCCAGTGACGGTCTAGTTTAATCGACAGAAAGTATTGTGAGTACGAATTCAGGTTCGTGGGTGCTGGAAAACTGCCTATCAGCATCCAAGAACATCTCGAGACGCCTTTCAAAAGCGAAAATAACGTGCTGCTCTAATGAATACTTCAGTCCTACGCTAATAAAACGAAACGGCGCCGATAAAACCGACGATAAGCGCTGCTGACCAATTTTACTCAGTGTGTGCGACAGCGTCCTTTTGCAGTAGACCTTTACAGGTTAATGCAAAATTTCGAGTGCCTAGCTCAAGAAGATAAAAAAATTTTATCAAATGTTTGGTGTTGCTTCGGGGGAAATCAGCCAGCATGTTTTTACATTTTAGTTACATTTTAATTCAAAGAAACTGAGCACCACATACGTCAGTGTGCAAGTTGTTGGAGAAACATTGTGTTCTGGCGTAAGTTTAAATGTTCTTCTGGAAAAGCAATTCAATTTTTACTTTTTAGGGCTAGGAATTGGTGTGATAATTGAAATGGATTGTGGGTTACTGGTGCTACAAGAAGTTTGCAACCAACCCATGAAACCAGAGAACGCCCAACTACATTCCCATCCAAAATTTCGAGCAAGTGTATCCTGCAATGCTCTAACCGTAAAATGGTCTATTCTTCATAACGTAGCACCCATCCCTCGTACACACTATTTCAAATCAGTCGTCAGTGTAAACGTAGCGGGGCCAGCACGAGAACAAACCGAGGTGTTCCGTTACTGCAACGTGCGAGATAGTTTGGGATTTATTACCTGCTTTCGCACCAGCGGTAGTCACGAGCCGAAAACCATCCCATAATCCATTTGAAAAACAACATCAGTGCCGAATATGAAATCTCCTATATTAGGAATGCGTTGCCATAGCAGCGGTCAACATGAGTTTCCGAGCGTCCAATGTGGAGAATTAGTGACTCCGAAATATTTACTGTTCGTGGGTTGATAACTTGTACAAATCGGTTAATACCGTGTAATACATGTAATTATGTTGTAATAATTATTTTTAACAAAAATATCTCATTGCACATTCTGAGCAAGACAGTCTTCCTTGGTGGATTGGCAAATGCTTTAGGGAATTTCTGAATACTCTTATGACAATGGATGCATTTTATATGACTAAAATTTACAAGCGAACATACCCCATCCGGATATTGGACATACATAATGGACGCCGACGTTGATGACTGAGTGGTATCAGGAAAGAATCGACAATCGTCCTCTGGCAACCCTGTTGTCTCGTTATGAGCGCACGCTCTGGAGGTTTTCCAGTTAAAGTGACTGCCTCGTAAGTTTTCTGCACACCTGCAGAAAATACAAATCCGTAAAGCTTGGCACATTACAGGTTTGTGAAAGTGTTATTATCACTGTCGCATGCTCCGGAAGCTGCACTCCCATAGAAGAGCTGCCCAAAGGGTAACTCTTTCATGGCCAGAGTGCCATCTCAGAGATAATTACCTACATAAGGGTCCACTTTGGGAGTGTAAAACTCTACACGGTGTTCTCTTTCTAACTACGCAAATCTACACATATGGTTTTGATATTATGTATATTTGTAGACCAAAGGTTAAAATCTTTAAATTTACTTTTCTGAGTTTCCCTATAAATGATTTTAATTTACAGAATTGATGTTACACAAGGGTGGTGCTTAATCAACAAAACCCTAGTACGGAAGTGTAGTGCTTCATCAATAAATTCCTAGTACGGAATGGTGACAATTTCATGGAACGTTTTTGAAAATGGGCCCAGGTTTAGTAGCTTCCGCTTTCTGAATGAGAAACCTAATTTCCAGCCTGGATTTGACATGAAAAAATCAATTGATACTTCCAGGTCATTACAATGTACATTAACAGACCTCTGTATACAAACATTTATTGCACATGTCCGTAGTACTTATCTACATGTACAGGTAGGCTATGAATTTTTATTGAAAGATCGAAACAGCAACGTCAAGTGCATGTTTATAAAGGTACATGTATGTGTACTGTGCCTTTCACGCTTTGCATCATACATTAGAAAGGCAAAGAACGTAAAAAACAGACTAAATTGCAATCAACTAGAAAACTCTTTTTTAAGCAGTCTCTCGTGCAAATGTGGAAGCCATTATGAACAAATGCTAACAACCTTTTAGAGAACTGTGCATGAAGCACGCCATGTCAAGTGGAAAAAGACGTCAATCCGCCAATTCTGAGATATGATGCCCCATGTACATGTACATGTAGTTAAATTGCACATTTTAAAACCCCACACAACCTTAGGCGTAGTTACATGTAGAAGGTGAAGACGCCGACCTTGATTTCAACGGCGAGAATTGACGATTTGTAATAAAATCACACAACAACAACGGAATATGTATCGTTTTGCAGTTGGCGCAAATAAATGTTTTTATTAGCTCTAGTCTAAACTAATACATTGTAACTTCACAAAATCTTTTCCAATTCCAACTATAATCCGAAAAATGCCTTTTACGGCCGTGGAACCGAAGGTGCCCCTTTAAAGCGTTAAAGTATGGTGTACCTGGAAGGTAAAACGACGCCATCGCTTTTATAAAAATGTCCATAACCGTCTGTAGGGTATTCGTCGAGCAATCCCCAGCGAAGGTGTCCGAATTCATGCACAATAAGTTTACCTGTAATCAATACACTTCGGTTAAAGAATGACGTGGGTGTGTTCCTATCTTTCAAGTTTGTCCTAAGAGTACCCCGAATCTTGTAAAAGGTTTTCTAATAATTATTTGCAATTAAATATCAAATAAAAACGGGTAATGTGGAGTGCCGTGGAATTTCCATAGTTAAACTCAAATATGCGTACCTTTAAAAACTTATTTTCCTTCGTATTACCGGAATGTTAGCCCGGTAGCACTTTTGAAAACAACAAATCTTGTTCACAACCGGATTAAGGACAACTTTGGAAGTCGTCTCTTCGGGGTGTGATAAAAAGACATAACTTAACCGGACAATACGCCGTTTTAAGACCGCTTTTGTACATTTCCCATTTGAAATTGTGGTTGCCCCTCCCCCTGAGCAACATTGAACCCGTTTTTACTTAATCTGAAATTGTGCCTGCCACACTGTAGATCGGCATGATATAGGAACGAATTTGTTTTGTTGATGTGTATCGCGTAAATCATACTATTACTCATTTGTCTCAAGACAGATCAGCAACAGCTAAAAAATGCCCCGTTTCTCATAGATTCCCTTTTGACACTTTTCGTATGACACTCACTGACACTGCTCATTTTGGGAAACTCTACAAAATGATGTCGACTTATTAGGGGTCCCAAGGTAGACACGCATGCTATGTTGAATAATTAGTACAAATATAGACCAATAGCTAGGTCCTTTTAGCAAATATGCCGGTAACGTACGAAGTATACTGTCGCTGACATAGCCACGGAGGGAGAACAGTGGCCCCATGCCAGTTGTGTTCCTAGCAAACAGCCACCGGTTGGAGATGATTTCATAATGCTTCCCTGTTCATTGCAATGTGTCCCCAAGTTGCTAACTCATTTCAGCCCAAAGCCCCTGCCAACAGCACTTTAATTGAGCTTGGCTAGGCCAGAGTAGTAGGCATTGAGACTCCTGACACAACGATTTTGAAACCGAAGCTCAGAGTTTCGGGTGATTGTCATCCTTCAGTTGCAGGAAGTAAGTAGCCACCAGAATTGTGGCAAACGATGGTGGTTTTGATTCGAGATCGTGACGACGACGACGACGGTGAAGAGCACAATCCAGTGTTTGAGAGGGCGACGATGAAAAGATAGGGATAAAGATTATGATGATGATAATGCTGACGATTATGAGGTCCGACGCTGGTGACCACGATGACAATAGTGATAGCGGTTATGACCATGATGTGGGTGATATGGGGCTAATGATCACGATATGAAGGCGAGCACATCGATGTGGATCACGATGATCTTAGTTAAGTAATATAGCAATAAATTAAACGTACCGTAGGGCCCCCAGTATCTTAGGGAACGGGTCTTATCCAAAACGTAGGTTGGAGTCAAGTGCATGAACTCGCCTTCCTCTCCACAGTCACGTGACCGCTTGACGTAGGGGTTGTCAGTAAGTACGACTCCCGGCTCACCGCTTCCTTTGTCAATCACGATGTTTGCTAAAATAATTCATTGTGGATTAATGGATAGGAAAATCTTATGACATTGAATCTGATTTTAGACTATCAGCCATGTCTCACCGTAATGAAAGCACACAATCGCTCATTCATACTGCATATAGGCGGACTTAATGGAGCAGTATCACCTTTGTACACGACCAAAAATCTGCCGTGAGTGAGCCGTTTTCGGGGTTGTCCCGCTTTTGGAGGTGCATCTTAATCATACGACATTATTTAGATTGACCATTTCCAATACTCATATTGGCAGAAATACGTAAAATTTCCAGGAAAGCGTTAGTAGTAACGTCGCATTAACTTGGACTATTTTTTGAACTTAAGTAAATGTGCCATTTTGAAGAACTCGCCACTCTCTTCGTCAACATGCACTCACCCAGGAGGTGGTTGGGGGTCTCGAACGAGCCTCCTCCATTTGGCAAACTAGGAAAAGGTCTACCTCAGAGAAACAAAAACGCCGGAACTACCAAAATTCGGCGAATGCACAATTTATATCTGTGAAGTAAACTTACTCTGTGAATCTTAGTAAAGGTTAACATTCTCAAAAATTCTAGCCCCCGCATTTTTTAGGCTGAGTGTGCGCATGATCAGTATTTTTTATGTTTCTACATGTACTTAGACAGGCTGCTGGTCGGCTACAAACCTGTGTCAAAACTCTCTTGCTTGGCCTTTTTGTACTCCGGTTTCTTCTGCCACGTTGACGGAACAAGAATAGTGATGTTTCGGAAAAAGATACGGTTCTTTGTTGCGCGAAAAAGTGTTTTCGAAGATTCAG
Organism: Phoronis australis; assembly: GCA_002633005.1. Lineage (NCBI taxonomy): Eukaryota > Metazoa > Phoronida > Phoronidae > Phoronis > Phoronis australis. The sequence goes on from NMRA01000520.1 coordinate 105,062, forward strand.
TGAAAATTTCCTGTAAGAGATGACAAATGTATTGCCGTGTAAATTTTCCTGGCATACAGTAGCGCTAAATTCCAGTAATCACATATTGTATCTATGAGAGTCACGTCATAGGTTCGATTGAAGATCGAAATTTATTCTGAATCCTGCGTATAAGCCCACTATTTTGAAAGGAGATCACGTTGGCGTTGTAGCCCTGTATCATTTTAGTAAATTGTGACAGCTTTTGATTGTTCGTTCTTATATCAAATGACAGGTCAACAGTTATTACCCATGCCGCCGTTGATCGAGGAGTTAAAATATTTTATAAAGTATTCCGTGCTTTTAGCGGTTACAATGTGTAACTTACTCAAAAACGTCGTGTACTATAACACATTTCAAAGGGAAGTTTGAGTTCTAAGTAAATTGGCAAAAACTTCCTCGGCGCTTTTTTAATCAACGTTTCAAAAGATTTTTGCCATTTATTTTCTGGCGGCGTATTTTTTTTTTCAGCAACACTCTCCGAAGCACTATGTATACACCACGATTAGTTGTTAGTCGCCTTCGAAATGGCGACCGTTCATGTCTACTCGTGGCGTGTACACGAATGTGGGACATCAATTATTTGGTGTGGGTTTCTCTGCTATAAAAGAGAGGGAACAATTGCGTCATCTCCCGGTTTTTCTTCCACTCCGGAGATTCTTGTTCTAAGGAAATTAATGCAATAGCAATTCCGAGGTCTCGATGTATTGCACGCTCATTCTGTAAAATGAAATATTCTGCAGTTTCCTAACTACATAATCATATGGATATGTAGAACAAGCTTTTGCAACGAATTTCTGGAGCAAATCATAGTTTGGAATACATTCAATGTTCTTAAATTTAAGACACTGGGGATAATCTCAGTAGAGTTGACACCAAACTCTCCTCTCCTATTTCCCGTCATATTATTCAAATTACTTAGTTTGCACAGTTCCAAATGTCAATAAAATTATTGTCCAATCTTGGAAAATATCTCTAAGTCGTGGTGGTAATGAATCCAGACTTGTTCTCAAGTTCACGAAAATACGTTAACTTTGAACAATCCCTCATTCAATATTTACATGATCTAAATAAAAAGTTTGCGAGCTTGAAAATGTGAATAAAGACTTGTGAAAACTGTCGCTTCTCGACGACAGGATGATAATTTGTTAAGATGATAACCACCCTCACGACCGCTTGCTAATCCTGCGGTTGCTTGAGCGAACCCAGATTTTCAAGTTGATGATGGTTTTTCGAAGTGCACACTAGGAACCAATAGGGGCATACAATGGATGCCAACAGTGTTAAACGCTATTACGACGTGATTTGGATTGGGAAATAGGACTTGGATGGGCCTAACTCTAAACTTGGATTTGACAACTAGAAAGCACGCATTCAATGCCGTTTTAATCGGTGTTAGCCGAAACCGCTTGCACACGGCCCCAGCGGAAGGAGAGAAAGATTCATATTGACCAAGTCCATGGCCTGGGGATCATATTCCAAGACCTTAGTAGTTCAAACTCTATGTAAAACTTATTTTCCCAATTAAATAAATGTTGTGGTCAGTCTCGCGCATGCATTCTTTCGACAGTATTGAAAGAATTTTCATTTGAGTAGTCAGTCGTATTTTCATGTATCGTTAATTGCAGGGATTTGTGTTTCCATGAAATTAGTAATACTATATACACTAGAGAAAACAAATAGAGTTTGAGTCTAATACTGGAATAAAAACTTAAAAAATTAGTGACGTTGCATCCGCATCTCACAGATTTCAGATGGGGTGTAAAGGCAGGTCTCCATGAGCGCATTGACAGTCCCTCTTTAAATAAGAGAGGCGGTTTTAAGATTCGATCTGTCACACTTATGGGATGGTGTTCCGACGTCAATGCCGCGCCGTCTGGTCAAAACGCCACCAATCGGCCAGAACAACGATAATGTCACAAGCCAAATCCGTAAGATGAGGACGCAACGTCGCAATTGTTTTGTAAGTTTTAATTCCAGTATTAGACTCAAACTTTATCTGTTTTCTCAACGGGATGTGTCAAAATTTCCATTCTTTTATATACCATGTAGGTTTAAAACCCAACGAACACCCAGCTCTGACCTATCTCTGACCCAAATACCTTATTAATACTGGTCATCCATGTACATCAATCTTCTAAATGCAAAATGTAAATATAAAACTATGAACTTTAAAAGATAAACAGGTAATAGATTGATAACAACTGACCAAATTACATGCACTTAATTGTAAAGGTCGGAGCTCTTCAGGGATCATTTACTTAAACATATTTTTTAAGGAAATCAATTTACGGTGGCAATGAGTTCACCTGGATCCCAATTCCTGTTATACTTGCGCAGTTCTCGGTAATAAGTACCCTAAACGCGGGGTAAATACAACCATAGAGTTTTCGATGCTCGTGAATAGGCTGCCACACAAGGTATATTGAGAAATGTGCTAAATTCTTACAAAACCTGTTGACCTGCATTTGTCCCAAAGTAGCAAATTTCCGCTTATTGATCTACAGCCACCCATTGTGAATCCTCGCTGCACAAATATTTTTCCAACCAATGCTGAATAGAGTGCAGCCTACGGCAAACTTTACTTTGTACCGGGGCAGAGCAAGTGTGTTGGAAAGAAATACACTTTTTAAGAAGTGTACTCATGTAGCTGGACGTTAGGATAAGTTAATACTCCTTCGCTATTCAAAGAATCTGGCAGACGCGACTATAACGGGAGATCACAAACATCTACGATTGGTTGATGATTGCAATTATTTGGACCTAATAATTGACAAGTCTGCGTCAAAAATTAATAGCTCAAAAGTACGCATTTTTAAAAGCTTGTAGTGCTTAAATTTTGTCGTTTTACAAAGCTGTAGTTTACTGAATCTCGTGGTCATGTCTCCTAAACTAACATTTAGCATTAGGAAGGTGCATTGATAGTAAAACAAGGATTACAACGTTTACAACGACATTTTTAAGTCCATTAGTGTCATGAAGTCCAGCGTGAAATCTTAAAAAACGTCATTAAAATTTTCTAAGTTATCTTTTAGTTTTTGTTGTACGAAACTTGAGCTCTGTTTTATGAAAATCGTAAAAGTCCTATTTCTGATACATGTAGCTCCCCATGCAGAAGTGGACATATCAAAAACGACTCCTAGCGGCTTTTTAGAGATTGGCGCATAAGCAAATGGTATCTGAACACTTCGTAAGTGACGTCAAAGATATGATGTTCCGAATTCATTTAGCCAAAACAGATATTGCCCTAGCCTCTGACAAAGCCTAGACATGTATGTTTGCACCTACACCGTTAGGAACTGAGTCGAAATGATGTTTAGTTTTGGTAAATGTAAATTTATCAATAAAGTGAAGCTAATGACACACGTGCAAAAGAGGTTAAAAGCCTTGGCATTTTAAGCTTATGTAAAGTATTGTCCACAAGTCTGTGAACTTATCCAAAAATGAAATTTAACTCAGAAAAAATATATATCTTCTGAAAATAGGCATGATTTTTGACTTCATATCAATCTGCCTCTAATCATATTACCAGACCTCACCTTTTTAGCAAAGTCTATCAAAAAAGAAAGGTACACTCAAGATCAAGAACATGACGTCGAGATCTCGTATGATATAAAGGTTCGCCAAAAAACCTCAAAAACCATGTGACAGATTTCTAAATTGTCGCTTCGTTTTCGTTTTAAGCACCTTATTTTTTCGTCAAAAAATAAAACACCTACATGTATATTTGATACCCCATAATGAAAGGTTGAGCATTTAAAAGGAGTCATGGTTATCATTCTCGTTGACCTCGATTTTTCTATAGCACTACTTAAGTTACATTTTTGGCGCCTTTTGATATAATAGTCGGTAAGTCGCGAATGGCTAAGCATTGCATACACAGTGAAGTGGGCTTAGATGAATCAAAAGAAACGATATGTACATGTAGGTTCATTTTAAGAACTAGAAAAAATATAAGCCCATCTTTTAAGATGCGTGACCTTTTTTGTCCGTCTGGGGCGTCGGTGCAGCCGGAGAATTAGGATACCCCCATTTAGAATGAGGATTCGTTAAAGTGATCCCAGTCTACCTAGATTCACAAGCAAATCGTTTTGACAGAAAATGAATTATTGAGAAAGGATACCCCTTCTTTTAGATTTTGTTCGGAAAATGCATCTTTTATTAGTGGGAAATTGGCCACGAAAAAGCCCCTTTGCATCGATCGACAATTCCCGTATATACACACCAATCGTGCTGTTGTGCAATATTACACTGTTGTTGTACCCTAGATGTACTCAATAACATACAACGTGTACTTGTACCTGTTGCTGTTAGTTAGATATACCTGTATTCGTGCTATTAGCTGATCGTTTTCATTGACGTCTTCGTGTATGGCCACAAGAAGTCCTTCGTATCCATTGTTCTTCAACGTGTATTGATTCCGCGCCTCAGCAAAAGACAGGTATATCAGAACTATAGCGAGGCTGCAACGAAGTGTCGGGAAACACATCATCTTTTCCAGAAGATTTAAGCTTGAGTTACAGAAAAACAGCACGCGACTTTATTAAAATTATTATAGATGAACCACTGAACCATTACTCTGCAAAACGGGTTGATCTTAGTCATATCCTTCGAGAGTGGTCATTACGTTTGGTGTCGTTTCATCATGTACAGCATCCAATCTTCACTTGACAACCAAATGTTTACTCACTGACGGGCAAGTGTGTGAAGAGTCTTTCTCTTTATGTCGTGATCGTTTATGACCATAAATTCAAAACCAACAACTTCATACTCCGAACACAAATGTTTGCTTCACAAACACACCTCAGTCCGTATGTCGTTCCTTGATCCTGATTTGTTTAACTTGTAACCCATCGCACACGTCACAGAAGACGACACTGACCATAGCCAAGGAACGTACCTTTCTTTATAAAAGGGCTCTGTTTATTCAGGCGAAATGCCTGCGTCCTTGTTTAGTGTGTGCTCCAGACAATGGTACCTGCTGTCAAAATACATTATTACGGTATCCATTGGACCACTGGTAATTGCACAATTACACGCAGTAACACAAAGATTACACTGTTGGCGTTATGTAACAAATATCGAATGCATTTTCAATAGACTTGTGTTGGGTCAGCAGAACGTTCTTTACATGTACATGCACGTCATTGAAACGAATTGACAAAGTGACGCAGCAGCCGCATTTCTAAGGCAAGCAGTTAATTGGGCTTTTGCCCGTTTTCCTTTCGTAAAACATACATACAATGTACGCTTACGACGTCCAATATGCTGAAATACGTATTTGGAAAACTCGCTTTTATCGTATTTGATTTTTGTCAAGAGCTTTTGTTAAGTCCTCCAAGAATGAATTTGCGTGGTGCTTTGAAAATGTTCAGCATTTAGAAGAATTACCTTTGATGATTGGTTTTCTGTCAAAACGAACATAAACGAGAATTGATATGTCCTTGTGTCAAAAGCAATTCTCTTCACTTTGAGGGTTGCATGTACGTGTACTGTATAAGATCTTCTTCAGCAGCGCCCTCTGTTTGGCTTGGATAAAATGCCTAGAGTACCCGAGCCGGATTTACAATGTCATGCGTAGAATACAACTGAAAGTTGTTCACTGCAACAAGCAAAGAGCCCTATCAATTGCTATTTTCTCTTTAGCCAAGAAGTCACTATTATTCCGAGTATGGAATAGTACAGTGGCACAGATTCTGTAAACTTGAGTGGCCAACATTAAAAAATGTTGACAGAAGACAAGATACACATTTCACGACACGTTTCCATTGTTTTCTCAAATATAGAGAATGCGCAGAAATTCAACCGATTGATTTTGCATTAGAAAACCCGACCATCCTTGCACATCCCGAAACGGTGGAATTTTGGAATATGTCAGCCAAATGGCACGTACAGTAATATTTGATCGTCTTCTCGGTAAGCTCGGATCCTACCTATTTACTCGGGTCTATGCTATACTGGATGTCCTGGCACTTGAATTGGAACTGTGAAGTGATTTCTATATTTACGATCAGCGCAGAATATGGCCGTCATGTCAAATTCTGTTTCGTCAAAATTCTCCACGAGTAACAACGTTTTGGTCTACTATAATCACCAATGACGGTTCGTATAGAGCACATGGCCTAAAATAACACGCAAGAAGGTAATCAGTGTAAAATATTTCACATCGGCAATTATTGTTGTGCATTTGTGTAAGGGAATATTACCGTACAATTCTTCAACGGGCCGCTGTGGTTTCGATGACCAGTATCCCATAATGCATTGTGCAGCCTGTGACAAAGGTGATGGCTGTTTTCTTTAAATCCTTGCACATCGATAAGGGATCGCGGAACATTTCTGTGGTTTTCAGAAGGCGTCCATAGCAAAAGTACGCACTCGGAGATTGCCACTGCACATCATTGAATCATTACATTCGCTACCTTGACCCTTTACATTTTGTACATTATTTCCTTCAATATCTTGGCGGCTTTTGGTATAAAATATAAGGTCACTTGAAGCAGCATTCGGTTATTTGGTAATTGGAACAAAGATCACAATTTGCTTCCAGTACATGTAAGGCTCACACATTCGATTCATTTTGAATTTTAGCATCGTTATTTGACAAACTCGGATGCAGCATAATCCTCGTTTCGGAATGCACATACGCTTTACTAGCTTACATGTACGTGTATACACTGTACATGTACATGTACCAGCTCAATGTACATGATTTTTAAAGGTATTAATAATCGGCAGCAGAATAAACAAAAACACGTTTATAAATTAATCTCAAGTTAACTGTTAGCCCAATCCCAGAATATATAGGAGTCACTGACCAATAACCGTTCGATTTTTTCCGATTTTCTCTCGCTGACATTAGGGCTGCGAATGTCTTCAGTTCTTTTTCTCGGAAACACCAATCCTGCATACATGTATATGTTCATGCATGTATAGTAGTCGGCCAGAACCTATCCGTATGTCGGCAGCTATACCGGAAGCGAAAGTCTCCCACTGTAGTCTCTGAAGTGGTGGGCCTACTGGGTAAATCAAATGACTGACCTTGTTAACGTGACCACTGTGGAGGCCAACAATAAAAATACAGCGATATGGGCAACAAAAGTGGACTCCGGCAATATTGAACGTCGTCTAGCTGGGTTAGTTGCGATGACCCAAGGAGCTCGCAGAAACACGAGATCATGCACTCAAGTCCTGGTTAAATATTGCCATGCATCGAAGCAATTGATCTGCTTTATTTACAAGTCTCTTGTCTCTGTACATTGTACATGTACTAGGTGACACACTGTCAGCCTAAAGTGTCTTGTCTTTATATTTGTACTAGGTGACACACTATCAGCCAAAAACTAATTCCCACACTGTCAGACGATTGACTGTGGCCGGGTTTGTTTAAAAGGTAGCTATGCTTTGAGATTACGGTGCGTAGATGGAGGGTGAATAATCAAATCCAGTAATTAATTTATAATACGATAACCCCTGATTATACAAATGAAACCTATTGTTAATTAAGTAATCAACTATAAAGTGTAACTACGCTAGCGCCCTCTTTAAACATTACTTTAGTCAAACAACCAAAACGATCAAATGTCTTATCTGCTATCCAAGCTAGTACTCTCCACTTGTTGGATGTCTATCCTGTTGGTGAATCCTCGAACTACACACACTGTATAGCGACAGTGTACTTGCTGGTCACCGTCTCTGGTGATGCAACACTTGCAGGCAATTTGTTCTACCCGCGATTCTTCTTGCTGATCACAGTCTCTGGCTGATGACGCAACACTTCAGGTAGTACCTTACTACCCACAATGCAAGTGACAAGCTCTTAGTTATATTCCTGTTCGTTAACCCTTGCCCTTGCCAAGATCCTTTCTAGAATCTTCCACGAGATGGCTCTGTTGTACAATTTCCTCTGTGACACTATAGCAACTGCTTCAACTACTATAGCTCATCTAATTATCTTGTTGATTTCAGCACTTAATATAACATACTACTTATTTAGTGATAGGCTAATAAAAACCACATGATCATATCCAATCATATTATTGGCTGTTACAATTTGTTCTCAAAATTTTCTAGAATCTCTAGAGTACTTTGACCCCAGAACTCAAAGTTGTAAACACCATCTAAAAATAGATTTTGATGTTAAAGTACATGTCAACAAGTCTGACCCCATGATTTAAAAGTACATATGCAAAATTTTGGGCAACTTAAAATGGATCTATTCTTACTAATTACTTAATCAATATTTATTCTGACACACACATTTGTTTCTTTAGAATTGGCGAATGTCACTATTCGTAGATGTTACACATGACATTTGTTCAGTATTTCAGTAATTAAAAAATTGTTAAGTGGTATTTTGACCGGTTTTTGCAATTATGTCAGTTCTTACAAACAAGCTGACACTTCCTGGCAACAGTGCAAAGATTAGCTGCAAAGTCAAAAACCCGATAAATATTTTAAAGGAGAATGCCACTTTACGACAATTGTGGAAACTTTTCGTCTGCGTGGGTGTCTCAGTTGCAATGCCAAAAAATGCTCTTACACATGTTTATTGAGACTGTGCTAACAGGTGTAATATGCGACATTCACATATGTTTGAAAAGTATAATTTGAGTTTAACTGGACAAGTGTCTTATAGGTCATGACAAGTAAATTTCATTTCTACTTATCGGACTAGACAAGTTAAAATAAAACTTAAAGGAGAATGCCCCTCGATTTAATTACTGTAGTGTTTTTTGCCGTCTTAATCGGTCTATTCACTTCGCCTCGCATACGGTCGACCTTACCTTGCCAAGAGGTGTCGCGTTAACCTGTGAGGAAGGTGAAAAAAGACGGTAGCGACGTCAGTGGTTCATATGCAGAGTGAATGCCGCTATGTTGCGGTGCATCGTTCCCGCTTGTCCGAACTGAGCAGCTGCGAGGAAAGCGGGTATATCGTTCCTCGAGAGCCCGGAATGCTTAGGAAGTGGCTCATGGTAACGAATAATGAATTGTACGCTGTAAATAGCATGAGACCATGAAACATCTCCCTGTCTGTGGCCTGCAGACGTCGGTCGACAGTGCCTGACGAATGCCGGCTTACCAAAGAACTCCATACGTTCCGTTGTCTGAGCTTGTCCATAACGCCTCTCTAGTATTTCTTTATCACTGTACATGTATTCCTGTTCAAATTGATAGCCTGTAAAACTTAACGATCCACCTGGGAGTTGCCATGTTGGCGTTTATTACTGAGCGTTCTGTTTCAAAATGAATTATTCTCACCCTAACCAATATCATCTCCGTTTTCCTGCTAATACTTATATAAAACTGAAACAAAGTCTGTCTCATTCGATGCAATTTGTAATGCCTTTGGAGTGTTCGTGTGTGCAAATTATTTTAGAAGCCAGCAATGAATAAGTCACTGCGTTACCGGCTTTAGGTGCAACAAAACTAATTGACGGGACACCAAGGCCGTGTGAGCTCTTGCCAATTTAGTGTTTGCTGGCCGAAACTGTTGTGAAACAACTCGATTTTCATCCCACGGCCAGGTGTTAGGGTAATCTTTATTTACATTTACATTACTCAAACAACGATTGTCAATGCACAACTTCTGCCCTGACGGTGCTGTGGCGAAAGCGGAACCTGAATTCGCGGCCCCCGACCGATCGACGAGTAAGTAGATTTGCAGTTTCGTGGCTAATTCACCAACATAATCACGTGCGCTTTACTTTGGCTCACTAGTATAGTATTTTCTTGACTCGAAGTTTAGTTTCCACTGAAGTTTGGCTGGTTTATGTTCGTGATGCCTGATCAGTTTCCGAGCCACCGTGACTGGCCGGGATAACGAGTCAATCCGGAAGGCCGCGACGGGCATGATCGGGCTCCGAGCCACTGGCCAGGATAACAAGCGTTTTGTGTTTAGAACTAAAAAAATTGCAAGTCTAAACAACACAGATCTACGTTCTCCTGTCTGTATCTCACGGAAAATACTTCGAAATTATCTCCGAACAGACTCCAAACTCCTGCTACGGACCTTATTGGTCTGCCGAACTTTGTAGGCTACGTTGTGTCCAAATAAAAGTAAACCCATAGGAGCGAAATAAAACAACACGTTTTTATAAGAACTCGGTGTATTTTTAAGGGTTTTACATCGAATTTGATGATTTATTGGTGTTTAACGATGACTTCAAGCGATAAGCTGATACCAGTAACCCGTGTTGTGAACTGACGAACAGACTGTTTTTGGGGTGGCATGCTCCTTTAATGTCGAGCCCTGGATATTTATGTTCGTTTCCACACGATATATCCCCATTTCCCAAGTTCCATTTCGTGGCTACGACTAACCAACAAAACGCGGTAGCTGGGTGTCTCTGATGGTGAAGCGAGATGGCTTACAGGATTTCTCTCAATTAAAAATATTTACAGTTATGTGACATCATAACACCCCGTTATTTGCAGGACGACCGAAACGATGTGTTGTATAGCAGGTCTGTAGATGCAGTCATTCCGCGCCTGTTGACATATCGCGACATCTGCTGTTCCGAGTGCGAATGTAAGCAGAATTGACTAGATAACGGGTATCCGTCGACTTCTAGGTAAAAGTCCATATGCTATGTAACAAAGAAGTTTCAGCACTTAAAGACGCAAATGAAATAGGAAGTCAACTTAAGTACGCAATAGAACTATTTGTAGTGTGAAGTAAATCATTGAATTTTAAAAGCAAAAAGTATCATGGAATGCAATTCGAAATAAACAGTGCTTTGAATATACCATATGCAAACCGAAATTGTACATGTGCATGAAGATATAAAGCCAAATACACTTTTCATAGACACAGTGCTAAATATGGGAATGCAATTGGGAAAATTGGCATTAACAAGGGACTGGACCCTCTTTCACTTCCCAAATACAAGGCACTTCGAACACCATTTGCCATTTGTCTCACTTGTCTGATTAGAAACATCCAGTGCTATACATGTATGCATTGCTAGGTAAATTTTACAGATAAAAAGTTCAGGGCCACCAAACACTTTCTGGAATAAAATTTACCAAGGAAGCAAAAGAAAACTATTTCGCTCATTATATCAGTCTTATGCATGCATATGTTTTAACACGGGAACAGTTTGTAGAAAAGCCGGACTAACGGTAGATTTCTCTTCAGTAATATGAATATTTTTAAGAGTACAAAAACACATTCCTTCCATCGCGTTCAACTAATTAAAGGACTTCTCTAGATTTAAACTAATGGTAATTCTCTACGTGATGCATGCTGAGAGGGATTCGTTCTTCCTGACGGCTTACACTTGTACACCGCTACTGCTACAGATACAACTAAAGCTATAACCACAGCTGACGTCACGCCAACAGCAATTGCAATTGTGTTGTCTTCGTCCGAGGGTGGTGCTGGTGACGATTCGGCGATTCTCCGTAATGGTGGTGCATAGGACGTTACAACGATATTTGAAAGTTCACCAAAGTTTGCACCTTCATCGGACGCCCTCACGCTCATGTAATAGCTGGCATTTTTGTCAAGGATTGGAATTTTGTAGACGAATTCTTCTATCTGTCCTGGTGTCAGAGGTTGAGACACGTTTCCGGAAAGTAACATGTCTTGTGTTACCAGTTGATCCGTCGTAAATGTACCATTTTGAAGTAAAGTGTTGTTCTGAGTCATTCGAACTTCGTAGCTTGCAGCTGTGAAATACAGGGGTCCAGATCATTTAGAGATTTGAGTAGCGACTGGATTTACACAGTGGTGATCGTGGTGTGAGCGTATCACATACACCTCTATCGTGAATGGTATTACATAAAGTACATGTAGTTTTGCGTAAACTATTCTTAACGTAGAATAGTACATTACTTTGAAACAACGACCACTAAGGCTGCACTGGTACTAGGCCTACATGTAGTTAAACTTACCTGTAAGTTTGGTTACGTATGTAGAAAATGAAAGGTCACTTTGTTTAAACTTAAATTAGTCGAGTGTAAATTATCAAAAAACTAGCAGCAAGAAAAATGCAGCGACATCTTTTGTCAGCCACCATAACACCTACATGAACATGTAATCAAAAAGCGATGTTTTGCTGAAAGCAAACCCCATGATCATCTGTCAGCAGCATATTACAAACTAATCAACATTGTATGAGGTGTGTCGAGTTAGCATTCAAGCTACATATACATGTAGGTTATCAAAATGATGTCTGAATAATGTCTCCACTTCCAAAAAGTCTGAAGTCACCGATTACCCAAGCTACGTCATCAATACCCATTTCTGGCATACTGGCGGTACAAGAACACAGCCACAGTGGTAGCTACAGTACAGGTGGTCTTTCAATGTGTTTTGACTTTGAGAAAATATCTTTTGATTTAAATATAAACTTTCTGTTAAAATTTAAAACCAAATTTCTAATGTTAAAGCTACTACAACTACTGGTTGGCCAGTAATCACGAAACAGGTTCCAACTTGTACACCTAAGCTTTATTCGTTACTGTTATATGCATTACTGTCGCGTAATCATCCTAGTATTAAGAAACCCTTGCATTTGATGCCTGGTTTTAGCAGCCAATGAAAAATCGCTTTTTAACCGATTGTTGTTAATATATCCTTACTGAGGTGAGTCAGCAAAGTTTGCAATGTGGTGCCCACATTGGTTTAAGTCGTGTCATGGAATACGATGTGAAGTAGAAAAATGATTAATAATTAATTGTCATGTCAGATGTTGAGCGATCTAAGGCTAGTGTAAATGGAAATGTCGTTTGTCAAAAATTGTTTTCAAACAAACCTCTTCCTCGAGTCATGTCGTCGCCAGGTGCTGTCCATCTCAAGGTAATCGTAGTGTTAACCAGATACACCGTTAGGTCTGTAATGCTAGCGGGAGGTATGTTGTCCGGTACCACGTAGTCGGGGTCCAAGGGGAAGCCACTGACGGTGATCTCGCCCGCTGTGTCGACTCTTTGGAACGCTGCTATTGTATTCATCGTCGGCTCATTGCTGTAAAAGTCTTCCGCTGAAAGTTTGAAAACATCTGTTCAAGAAAGAATATCGAATATTCGAAAGTAAATGTGTGAGGATTGTTTTATGAAGCAAGTGTCGCGGATTTGAGAAGTGAGTAATCTCGCCATGCTTTCAAAGAATGCCTGTCATGTACACATTGTAAGATATTAGACATAGCCTGCAAATGCTAGTATGAACTTCATCAATACGTAATTCCGACAAGTATACCTGTGTCTTCAGACAAAATAGGTTGAGAATATAAGCCTTGGCGGCTAATCACTTGCGCTGATTCTCCGTCCTCTGTTGTGACTTTAATTTTAACGCCGTAACGACCGTTTCCCTTGAAATCTTGCGCCATAAAATAACCACAATAACGCCCGTCCCTTGGTAACATGTCACAACCTGGAAAATAAATTATAACGCGTGTTCATTTATACGCAGTCGTTACTTTCACCCGTATTGCTACTTACGAATCGTTTGGTATTGGAAGTTAGCGCTTGCGCAGAGAAACTGTTTCACAACATCAACCGGTAATCTCTGATTAGCCATTGATGTAACGGTATTCATTTAATGTAGTTCTCTAATCATCAATCTAATTCCAAACACAGCAACTTATATCATTATCGGGGAGCAAATTACCTGCTCCGTTGTCGTCCAGTTGCACGATTTTGTTGAGCTCATCAGGTCGTTCTATGTCCGCTTCTACCCTTGCTCCGGTTACAGGTTTGTACCCTTGTAGCACATCGGCGTAAACTTCGACGACAATTCCAGTTGTGAACGAAACAGAGTCGACTTCCAGGTAAGAAACGACTCTGATTGGCTCAGAAGAAGAGTTGAAAGTGCGTGACGTCACACCTACCACTACTGCTTGAGCACTACTCGATTTCACCAAATAAAGATACTTTCCAGACTGGAACATTTTAAAGTTAAAGTTGTAGTTCAGAATAGTGTGTATCTTTACTAAATGCACTTTTGAAACACACTGATGATATAATTACCTGTTATGGTTTCGGTTCTTCAAGGCAGACATACCCAGAGAGAAACTAATGACCACATGGTGGAGAATACGAGCAGGCTATTCCAAACACTTATACATGTATTTTCCTTCGCTGGCCAGTTCTTTACTAGTCGTACAATTTCAGTCCACTCACTAAGACATTTAAGCTGAACCCTGCCACAAGCGGTATTGCTGATTGGAGCATTACGGAATTAAGTCGAGTGACGTTCAGAACAGCAGCCTGAATAGGAAAAGTATGTGACTTTGATGTGCCAAAAAACTAGCCTAGCTGCTTAGAAAACATGGCTTCACAACAGGAGCTTTGTATGCTGAGCCGGTTACTGTATACAAGAACATGTTATTACTTAGATTCCAACAATCAGTTTTGACCTTTAAGTGTGTGTTGTCGAACCTGGCTTACCTGTGCTACTCCCGGGATTTGAATCGTCACTAAATTAAAGTCTTTCTGATCCCTGTAAAACTGCGAAGAGCTGTTGTACACAGTGCCACCAGGTGTCGTTAGTTGGACCTGTATTATATGTCATAGTCAGATAAGTTTGACAGAAACCTCCTCAGCGAAGGACTGACTAGTAAACCACACATTTGAGAGAGAGTATGTTTTAAAATTGTAAACAGAAAACACTATGGTGTGTTTAAATCATTTATTGCAAATGGTCAGACATTTTAGATTCAGAAACCTGCTTGTCAGTTGCAACTCGCTTCACATTCTTTCTACAACATTTCAAACTGATGTGGCAACGAGCTCCGTTTTTAGAGATCAAATTACAATCTCAATAAACACGGATATCAAGAATCCTTGGTTTGACGGATTTCGATTTGTTTTTCAATATGATCCGCAAAACACCTCCATCCATTGAAATTCTCTCCAGTCTCGTACCAAACCCGTGTTCAAGGGAAGTGAATAAACATTTTGCAAAGTGTTCACACAATAGCCCTATAAAGTATTATTATAAACTTTGACAGTATTTTTGTGAGTGAAGTTTAGTTAAAGTGGCATTAAACTCGTGTGTTCTGTCAAAACTGTTACATTGACCTCCAACTGTTCCACAGTCAAATTTGTAGTGACAAAAAGGCTTCCAGAAAACTGACTGTTCTAATTGCTTGATACCAGGTTAATAGCTGAATCTGATGAAGTAAAGACTCAACAATCAGTTCTTTGAAAGTCCTGAGAGAAAGACCCATTTTTTGTGAGGGGTACAGTGTAAATAGTGTTACTTTGACAGAAAGCACGGCAGGTTTAATGCTGCTTCAATGGATTAGAACAGTCCCGGATTAGTACATACGTGAACTCCCCGTTTTGAAAGTCAGGCACATTTCAGTGTCTCTTAATTATGTCGGGAAGGTGAAGATTTCATATCACGTATTCGTTGTTATTTGTCCAGTTTACCAAACTTTCTCACGTTGGCCGAGTTGCAACCCGCAGCACAGCGGTAATATTTCATTGGCAGTGAATAGAGTAATGCAACCAAGAAAAACTTTTAATCGGACAATAACGAACTCCAATTACACGGAAACAAGGCAGCAAATGTGCCCAATAGATGTTTACGTTATTGTCGGATTCAAGAGTCGCTGTCTAATCCCCGAGGGCCCTAGTGTAGAAAGTTCTTCCTTTGTAATGAGATAGCAGATTATCAAAAGTCGCCATTGATGTATTGCTAAGAGCTTCGGGTCAAGAGGTCTCAACAGCAGAGGTGCTCAGACAGAATACATGTATGTAAGCTATGCCAATACCTCTATAGTGTTTGAATACGAGAATGACACGAAAGTCTCATTTCCAACCGTGCTGTCGATGTTGAAAGAATTCCTTTCTTCACCACCGGAAGTGAAAGTCAGGGTCTCGCTGACTACCTGTTAAATACGAATTGAAGAATAACAAAGTTTTCAGAAATGTGTTTCTGCATTCTGCTATTATCATGGAGTGGAAACCGAACGTCGCTCACAGAACCAAATGCGGCATATGGTTATAATTTAAAAAGTTTATAACATGTAAATACAAAAAATAATCATGGATGTAAGAACACATGAAAACTCGAAAGACGTGAACAATTGAAACACTTGTCTTACAACTTTGAACTTGTTTTGTATTGAGAAGGGTCTGCACTTAAGATATACCTACGCATTGTAGTTGTCGAATAATTTAAGTCGAAGTTATCGGCGAGAAATGTAATGAGAATTTTAACAGTATTTAAACGGAAAAGAGATGGGTTTAGATTTCAACGAATGTCTGGCATAGAATGGCAAGAATTGGAGGTATGCAAAAAACACAAAAATAACAGATCAACGTTAATAACTTTAAGAAGACTATCTCATTGAACATAAATCCCAGACTTGTTCTTTGACCGCAAACAGGGCAATTTTCTTTTAAATGTGCTGTACACGTGCCTTAGTTACTCACCGTCACTTTTCCCGTGTTGGCTTGAGTCGGTCCGCCTGTCGCCAGAGAATTTAATGCATCCTGGATTCCCGTGGACTTCTCGTTTGTAGAAGCGTACAAAGAACGACCTCCTGTAGACGCTGACAGAGCTGTTATCTTCCCGTCAGCATTCTGCCCGTAGGCTATACTGTGGATGATGATCCCGAGTCTCTTTACTTCCGGTTCGACATCTTTGATGAATGGCGCGGAATTCTCCTTGCCGTCCGTCACGAGAATGATCTGACTACCGACCAGGTCCTGTTCATCGGCGGTGTCCAACTTAAGAATCTAGAAACATTTTTCAAGAGCATGAAATATGAAGGGCTCCTCAGACGAATAGAGACAGCAAATTTTAGGAGAGGAACTGCTTGAGGTGGAAACTTTTCCAACTAGTACACTTCTGACTACTAGAATTCTATAAACGGCACCGGTTTCGGTCATGCGAGCGCCACTGATACCCGCCATCCAATCGAACAATTTCGGCTCTTCACCTTTCAGCGCATGTAATTCCTTTCCATGGAGTAGATATATATCAGGCGATGAGTGGGTTATTAGAGCGATATTTACGAAAGGTAGCATATTTTTTCAAATTTTGGCATGGCATGCCTGCGTTACAGAGGAATCCCTCATTAGAGCCACGTGTTCTCTTTGCTTGCAAGTCCACAAGGACTCTGAGTAATTTCGGGTTCCAACCTCGTTCTGGACATGAATCATCATCATACTTAGCTTGTACGTGCTCATTGTTATGTCACGTGGTGTAACCACGTTGGCCTAATGTAGTGCCAATCTTATGTGCACTTTTAAACCAGCGTTGCTGGGCAAATAGATGGCATGTAGCAATTGGGATATGTGTAATAGACGAACCTCAGTAGCTCTCTGTATTCCAGCACCTATGCTTGTTGACCCACCGACATCAACAGGCAGCTTGGTTATCAACATGTTTCGATCTTCCGGATCGGTCACCTCGACTAGTCCTTGCAATGTTGTCGCGCGCGAATTGAAACTGACAATTGCAATCTTTGAGTTCAATTCCACTAAAGCGAGGATGAAGAAGCTAATCGCTTGTCGCATTTTCTTCAAAGGTTCTCCCTATAAATAACAGGACACTTTCGGTGTAGTCTACGCCTCGGGTTCATTAAATTCGGGGAGAAAGATAATTATTCAGACTGAGGATGAGACGGAACTGCACACCCAACTCCGGCTGGCAGGATGAGTGTTTAGTATGAAGCCAAAACCACACTTTAATGGCTTTCTTTTTTAAGAAATACACACTTTAACATTTAGATGTAGTTTATACTGCTGTACTAGTATGATTAAAAACATACTGTAGACAAGTAAGGTTATACATCAACCCAATCACAATTAACGAATGGATCTGCAAGGCTACATATATGTCAAACGTGTTACACGTAAAAGATATAACTAGGCATTTACCCCCATCGATCCCGATACGTCCAGAACGAGGCAAATTCTTTCCTTTTCACTTTCCTTTGATTTCTGTACAACTTGGAAGATGGGAGTAGTGTCCAATACCTCTTGCGGAAGACTTTGATCTGCAAGTAAAAAGAAGAAAGCGGATTTAATTTTTAGACAATTTGCTATACACCTGTTGTGTGTCAAGATAAGTCAAGATTAGATTACGTAGAGGATTTAAGCCAAACATCTGCAAATCTATAAAGTAAGTCTCAGTAAAGTATTTCTTTCATGAAAATCGAAAGTACGCTGACATTTTTGGTTTTAATTATCTGCAATGAATTTGACCACTGACAGGGTCTGTCTTTTTAGTAAAATTTAGCAAAAACGACAGGTACATTCATACCAAGAGACAGTTATCGATAACATAATTGTGCTTTACATCAATATAGAAAAGTTCAAAAATGTCATTTCTTTTTCGTTTTTTTGCATTTTGAGATAATTATTAATAAACATTAGAAGTCCTGCTTTTGATAACCTCTCACAAAAAATTGAACGTTCTAAAACAGACCTCTGCGTTTTGACGAAGGGCATAAAAAGAGTACCTGAAACTCTGGTGTGAATCCGATCATCTTTTTCTGAGATGTAATGTTCCGCAGTAAGCCAAATTTGAAAAACTTCCGTGTTCAAATATACTTTAAATGAAAGTCAGAAATGACGTAATAATGCGGAAGTTACAACACTTCCTGGGATCTGTTTCACGCCTTTGAAAGGGACTCAGCCACCTTAAATTACTTTTCTTTCCAATAATGTTTAGACTAATGCAGTATGGGTAAGTAGGTCGGTACAAGGCATCGGATTCCACTTTTCATTGTCAGGAGGGGCCCTTTTTGATGATGGAATATCATACCATTTACCTTTTAAAAATACTCGTTTTTTCTGACAGCCAACTAAATGTTTGAAGTAGAACACTGGCGTTTCTTTTGCTGCAGAGCACGCAAATGGAAACATACAGTGTTTGTCGTTTTAATTTACTACTTGTCAAAAGTCTTCGTTATCCCCACAATGCCACCAATCCATTCCAACACTTAGCATTAAAGATGCTTATTCTTCAAACATAATTCTGTACACTCGCTCAGCATAAAGCAACTGCATATTTCACACCTCTTGCAAAGTCCGGGTGTCTCCGCATAATATCCCAGGCGCTTTTGCCTTTGCACCGTTTGTTCTGTCTATTTGGCGCCATCGAGTTATGAAATGTGGCTGGACTCGACGAATCACTGTCGCAGAAGTCTTCAATCTCAAAAACAAATAAGAAAATTAGACCTTTAGCTGCAATTATAGAAATACGTAGCCTTACATAGTGTGTACATTGCATCCCAAGACACAACATATCACTTATCTATGCAGGAACAAGGACCAGGGGCCGTACAAAAGTGGGGATGACCTTGGCTGAGGGCACAGCAACCTGGCGTTCATGTGGCGATTGCGATAATATTTGCCACCCCACTGTTACGTTGGTTCTTTGAGTAGTGCAAAATGACAACGGTTATCATTGTCAAACATCATGCGCTCACTTAGCCTAAAACGGGATGCTCGAATTTTTGAGAATGTGGACCGTTTACAAATATTTTCCGGGTACTATAATAGCTATGAATTGTGCTTTTGCCAAAATTTGGTACATGTAGTTCTTGCCTTTTTATTGGACTTATGTCTCGCTTTCTACGTTTTTCGTAGTTTTGGTTTACCTTTTTACCCACTTCGCCAAAGAGAGGGGGGGGGGCTAATTCGGGCCCCCAAGCCCGCCTAGGTGTAAGCATGTACATGTACATTTACGTGAAAGTAGCATTTTGTAAGACGTTGCACATTCACCGTAGTAGTTAGCAGAAGGAAAGCAGGCGAGTGTCATCCAACAAATAGCTAAGTCATTTTTGTGTAAGCAAGCAACGCAACCCAAGAGACCAACAGGCTTAGGCTTACTCTATTCCGCCATACTAAACGAATCGAAACCAAACGGAAAGATAGCATCACTCCAACTGAAGGGTCTTTTACAAAATTGCAATTTTAAAACAAAAAATGTTAACGTTTGAAATTTGTTAGTAGTGCCCTCTAATAAATAACATTTCAGAGATCCTCGTCTCATTCTTAGATCGTTTTTGGCAATTCACATCTTTTGTAGGTAGCGTTTTGAAAATCGCCTTCAGTTTGTTCTTTTGGCTATGTCCCCTCTTGAGGTCTCCTCTTTCGCAAAATGCAATTTCTGAATCGTATCTTTACGAGTCAACATATACATATGACGCACAAGCCTGGGATACAAGAAAACGGCATTTCTTGTCGAGTTTAGTTTGGCCATTTCCCAAAATAGTGTGTATCGACGCTCAAGCCGATTTGCAATGTCATTTGATACAATTGGTGAGAATTGATACTCCAATGGGAAAGGAGCTTCAATTTAAGGACAAGCGGATGGGGGGAGCGAGTTTGACGAAGCATATCGACACAACCGAAATGTTACCTTTTTGCCAAGAGGTTAATTCGCTCCCCTGCATTAAGTGAATGCGCCGCGAAACTGAAGAAATGTAAGCGTTACTTACATGTACAATTCAGTGTCAGTTTTGAAGACCTAGTAGCACGAGCGTCGTACCGTAGGGGGCCGAGGCGGCTATGGCACTTCACTTTTTTCATTGCTGCACCGCACATGAGTTGCACACATTTTAAACCTTATTATACTGTTATATCATCTTAAAATGAAGCCTCCGGTACCTACATTTAAATCTTCACGAAATCCGTTGGCGAAAACCCTCACTCATCACGAACTGGAGCCGAGTAATATCCCACTATTTTTAATTTGCTCCTAAGTCTGAAGTGAGATGCATTAGACAACTATTGGCAACTACTGAATAACAAGGCCGATTACGGCGACTGGGCTAAGCGTGTTTTACTGGGAGTAATTATCTCTGGTAAACGGTATAAAAAGCCACAAACATGCAATATCAAAATCATTCAGTAAAATTGCTAAACAGTTAGAATATTTTGACGGTAAAACTTGCAAAATATCCAAAATAAATGTTGACAAGGAAAACTAAGACCCCGGTGGTCTCATGCGAAGTTATTAGGTGGCCGACGTCCAACAATAAACGACTGGTGGCGAAATAACTTCAAAAAGAAAACTTAGTGTGCTGTCAAATGGTGGAATGTAGGTATTGAGTTAGCTAGCTCCGTGTAAAATTTGCGTGTCAAAGAGATTAAAAGAAACTGCGTCATGCTTCTCACAATACAACACTTTCCCATCGCCAACGTTCAGGTCATACAGTAGACTACAGTTCACAACACCCCTATCCCCGTTTGCGTTTCCAATTGCGGAGTTGACATATTTAGACAATCGATGTATAGACTGTATTTTTTCACGTTCTCAATGATATTTTGACACGGAAATAGACGGGAATGATCGATGATTTTATGACCTCGTCGGAGGTGTAAAATTGTGCTCAGAAAGGCTTTGAGTTCAAACACAGCAAGGAGATCCACTACAAATATTATTTCATGTTACTTACTTAAATGTGTTACGCATACGAGTGTTTTAAACTATATTACCCTTCGAGACAAGGACTTTAAGAGAAACTCACCCCATTCAAAAACTGTCTGAACATAAGTGAAGCGGGCGAAGTATCTTGAGTTCCGTCTGCGAGAAAATAGCAATCGTTCTCTGGAAGTCCAGTGGTTTGGTTTTCGAAACACTCTCCCCGAGTTTTCAAGTTTATCAAACGGCCTTTTATATTAACTGTGCAGCTGAAAAATAAACCAACGCTTTATTTCAAATTCTACGGGTCAGCGTCTTGCAACTACAGTTTGTTAAATAGATAATTGGCATCGGAACCTTTGCAATACACATTACAGATTCGTGTTGGTCAAAACCATCATAAAGCGTATAATCTGTCAT
Source organism: Phoronis australis (assembly GCA_002633005.1). NCBI lineage: Eukaryota > Metazoa > Phoronida > Phoronidae > Phoronis > Phoronis australis. Next base: position 126,831 of record NMRA01000520.1, read on the forward strand.
CTGCGAGTTCATGAAGCCAAGTGAACATGACATCAACATTTTTCGAAATCAATTGTTTTTTGGGGAAAATAAATATTGAAATGTTATTCTTATTTTTGAATTGAAATGTAGGAACCAAGCAAAATGCTGATTGGTGAATGACACTGATGCGTTTTGTGAATAGTAGTGCTACAAATAAATGCACTTACACCTATATGGCTCTACTTTACGAATGGTCTTTAACCTAGTAAAGTTTTTTTCTACCTCGCAACACAGCTAAGCGTAACAATGAGCCCCGTACATGTGTATTCGAAAGTCCCGGAACGTCCAATTGTGCGTCTTAAAAACTTAATAGAGGGTCTACGTTTTGCTGAAAACACAGCGCAGCGATTGGGGAGTGCGTGGCGCGTAATAGGCGAAAATAAAAACAAAAAAGAGATCAAAGTATTTCTGGCAGATCAAATATTTTAGGCGACAACGTGGGTGAAAATGGTTGTCAGGCCACAAAGCAGCTTACAGGTTAAGATCCGAGGAACCTAGTTCTAACTGTGTTAAACACTAAAGTGATATCAAGGGGCATAAATGTACCTACCCAACTGGATGGATTTTGCCGCCACTTTTGTAGAACGAAGGGTCGCCTTGATACGCGTATTCGTCCTTAACACCCCACCGGAGATGAGCGAATTCATGCACTATAGTCTTGCCTGTGTTGAAATCATATTCTGAGGCTGGATTTTTAAGATTGCTTTATTTTTGTTAAAACTTCATCAAATGGAATTGAACGCAAGCTTGTTGAAATGTAAGCTCAAATGACGTTCATACAACACAATTCCAAGTGTTTTCAAATTACCACCTACATATAAGCCGCCGTTCTGAGTGATACACGTAGCTTACTCTACCATTGTGGGTACTCACACAACTACCGCCTTATGTAATGTGGCTTCCGCGGAATCCCTGCTCAGATTTAAAACATGTAAAATTGGAAGTGAAAAAGGCAAACACGGACAGGGATGAAAGTTACGAACTTTTAATTAAATTACTATATCTTTAAATATTTAATGAATTCTCATTTCAATCTCATTTATTCGAGAAAAACTCACTTTAAAAGAGAAGGTGTTGAAACTAAAATGATATACGCTGTATGATATTTTAGAAAATTGTGAGTTGATTTCTCCTTCGTGAGCACTAACTTTATGTATATCGTTGCTTTGTCGTCAAGGAAACATTCTGTTTTCAAAAAGTATACCAAAAATTTAGCCAAAGTGTCACGACAGATTGGGATGAAGTCAACAACTACCAAGTGGTGGAGTACATGTGTACTTACCATACGGACCCCAATATCTAAGGCTACGGACCTCATTCAAAATGTAGTTTGGTGTCAAATGCATGAACATTCCAGCCCTCTCACATGCAGCATACCCCCAAACATACGGGGTATCGTTATCGCCCTTGTCAATTAAGATGTTCGCTAGAAATAGATAAAGCCCTGTTATTGGTAACTTACCGCACGAATTACATATGACTACATGTGTCTCTCTCCGTCTCCCCCTCCCTCCCACACTCTCTCTCTCTCTCTCTCTCTCTCTCTCTCTCTCTCTCTCTCTCTCTCTCTCTCTCTCTCTCTCTCTCTCTCTCTCTCTCTCTCTCTCTCTCTCTCTC
>NMRA01000520.1:129558-232983 GCA_002633005.1 Phoronis australis
CCTCATCTCTCCCATCCTTTTTTCCTTCTCCCTCCAACTAAACATAGGCCCTAGTGGCTAACAAAATGGTACAAAGCCAAATTTGGTTCCACTTACTTCAAACTCTTTAGTAAATCTAGCAGTTTTAATTACCTTACAGGTGTCGAACGCTCTCGAAAATTTCTTGTGACTATGTATCCAACTATGAGTTATTGCTCTAAGACGCAAGGATGTTACCAACCTGTTTCAAAATTCTGCTGCTTGGCCCTTTTGTAGTCGGGTTTCTTTTGCCATGTTGGTGGGACGAGAATGGTAATATCGCGGAAGAAAACCCGGTTTTTGGTGGCACGGAAAAGGTCACTCGATCCCTCTGTGAATATTTGCTGGGATAAAAATAATATCATGTAGATAATACATGTACTTTGGCAATCACGTCCACAAGTTTAGAATAAAGATCATAGCGTAAGTTCTAAGCCTTGGTCGAAGAGGTCACCCAAGGTCCGCATGGGAATAACCTTTAAAGAAATCTTCGTTTCAGAGGAGTTTGGAGTAGGTTGATGATGATATTTGGGTAAAATAAATCTCAGATACACGTACATGTACACTATACGCAATGGTCAAGGTACGGGATTGCAAAACCTTTCGTCCCCGCGTGGTTTATAGCGCACGACTACTTGTATATTGGGGATTTTGATGCCGAGGAGAAATAATGTAGTTCCCCACCGTCATCGGGAAAACTCATCTGTGGACCTAGCACAGGGTATTGCTTCACTAGTTTGGCGACAGATTACAGCGTGGCCTTTCTAGAAAATCGTGGATTGAATCTTTGTCATTCCCTGCGTGTCGCTGTTTATCCTATAGCTATCTCTGTTGCCATGACTCCATCAAGTATTGTACACTCTGACATCAACCAAACATTGGTATTTCTGTATTATTTACGTGTGTATACGCTTGCACACATACATCGTACATATACATACATGCATACATAGATGAATACAAACACATGCGAATACGGCGAATTTGGACACTAACACGACGCACGTAGCTGCGCCGGAGTTTCTGATTTTCTGCCTGCATCTCACCCTTGCCCAGTTTTCTGTTGTGAAATTGGAAAAAATTCACTGTCTGTGGCATTGCGCAACTTCTAAATAACAAGCAGAACTATTTTTTTTCAAATTCCCCGGATCTACTAAATGAGTTCTCAAAAAGTCAATGCATGATTTCTTCGCACCGGGCATATTCTTGGCTGATTCCCGTTTACACCCCTACCTGAATTCGCGTTATTAGTTGATCATTTTCATTGACGTCTTCGTGTATGGCCACAACTATTCCTTCGTAACCATTATTCTTCAACGTGTATTGATTTCTGGAACATAGTGATGAACCCAAAAAAACAAGAAAATACAAAAATCTGGTACACTGAACAGTTTGACAAATCTCCACCATCGTTGTTTCTGTAAGTATCAAGGAAGTAATATGACCGGGAAACGAGAGCTGAAAGAATAAACATGAATAGGCAATTGTTTTTTTATTGCTATGATACATGTACCTGTATAAAAATAGAGCTATGACGCGTTGTTATTTCTGGCTAATTAACCAAGTTGTGGGCAATACGTAAGTTTCCCGATACAATTATTTGATATTGGTATTATGAATTCAGCTATGTTTAACCTAAATTTTCGAACCGTGCTCTCTGTTACAAAGAATATACACCTGTACAGTACATGTACAATTGATTAGGTTATACATGTATGAGCTTATGTGTTAAATACATGTATCTGAACAGGCGTTTTCTTTGCAGGATTAAAGGCATATCAGGTGTATTGTCATGCTTACAATACCATCTATTTAAAGTATCATTTTGTAAACACATTTCCTTTGTACAAGGTCCCACACATGTGCCACGGCTTACCCGAACACTGCCACGGTTCACATAAAAGCTTTTTTACCTTGCAACACAGGTTTCAGTTTTCAAACGAAGAGTCAGTTACTTGAATTTACGAGCGTAAAGACTTCTTCAGAGCTCACGTGACCGGCAAACAGCACTTTCTTGATCGATATAACCAACGTATACCAGGGGAGAAATAGTTTATTCATAAAACGATTTCGGTCGTAAAGCACGAGCAACGTCTCGCTCGTAATTACCAGCGTGTATGTAATTACGGGGGACACTACACGAACGGCCCGCTGTAGAAACGACTTGCGCACATCGCTAAAATAATCAATAAAACCACAAAACTCCTTTTCAATCCGGAACGGCAGTTATTGTGCTCAACATGGCGAAAATATCGTGAAATTGGGCGGCACAATGCTTGTGCCGCGACCGGCCAAGAGGTTTGAAATCATCTGGGGAAGCACTACATGTACATATATATGTACGTAACCTGGAGGAGTGGAGTGAGACATATTCATGAGAATGACGGAGAGGAGGCGGGTTGTTGCCGACCCCTGGCTTTCCTCTAAGTATACCTCCCCCATGCTTCCATATATGTTGACCATGAGGACTTCGCTCGTCTCGATGACTGTCGGCAATTTTTCATAACTACATTCCAATGTCACGCAACACTAAAGTATTTTGCAAAGTATTCCTACAATGTATATCATGTTTGGCTCGTCTCGTTGTGTAGCGGCCAAGGACGGCGCCGCCGACGTCACCATCGTTTAATTCTCAGTATATTACCCGCGAGTGTTTTAATCCGGTGATTCACCTTTCATGTCTACCAATATATTTTTATCGTGAAAAACAGAATTCTAACTTGCGGACTCAAAGGTGTGTTCGGATGCTGGAGTTGACGTTTGACTACTGTACCGCGGTTTAGATGTTAGTGCGATGATCGACTAAGTAATCTATGTATGTTGGGCTTCTGTGCTTATTCCTTTTACAAAACATACATGTATACACGTACGACGTCTAATATGCTGAAATGGGTATTTGGAAAAAACATCTCTTTCATCTTATTTTAGTTTTTGTCAAAAGCTTTTGTTATGTCATTCAAAAATGGTCTAGGCATAAAATACGCACATTTCGTAGAGAGCAGATGTGAAACAACAGGCGACAAAGTAATTAGTTTTTGAAAAATAAAAAAAGGTTTCATATTGGCTGTTCTTGTTGTGCATACATGTAAGGAGAGTATTAAGTTACTCTTCGTCAACGGGCCGCAGTGGTTTGGATCGGATGATCAGTATCCCATACTGCAGGGTGCAGGTTGTCCCAAAGAATAATGGCAGTTTTTTATCCTTGCACATCAAAAACAAGGTCGTACACGTATTTCTGAAGTCTTTGGAAGGGTCCGATATCATAAGTTGGCTTGCCCACCGCTTCAACCTACATTAAGCATTCGGCGAGTTGCTACTGCAAACGGAAATGGACGACATCCTCTAACACACTGAATTATGACGTTCTTGATTAATGGCATTTTGTACATTTTTCTTTCAAAATCTTGGCGGGTATCATTCTAAAATGCAAGGACAAGCAGCATTGGGCTATTTTGCAATGTGGTCAAAGATCACGTTTTGCTTCCATGTAACACTCGCAAAATCCGATTATTTTGAATTCGGAGTTATTCGCCAGACTCGGGTCCAGCATAATTCCCATTACGTAATGTGTACATGTGTATACGGTTTTACTAGGTTATATCAGCTTATTCTATGTGATACCTTTAACTTAGCGGCAACAGAATTAAAGGAGAATGCCACCCGATTAATTAGTCTTTTTATCGTAATCTATTGTGCCCGGGGTACGCCGCGAGCTATGTTGCAGAGTAAAACAAGAGGGGGATTGAGAATAATGTCATTTATTGTGACGTAAATAAATAAAACCATATAAGACTCTGCAAGATGGGCATGGACAAAACGCCATAATGGCAGCACAGGAATGCTGACATCGCCCATCCGAGGAAGCGGAACCGGGCAATAACAAGGTTAGACTGTGATAAAATATAGGTGCCAATAACTGTATAAAAGAAAACTAGAATACAAAAGAGTAGAACATGAAAAACAAGAATATCACGAACCGCTAAAGAAAATGCAACAGTCAATAAAAGTAAAGGTAACTAGAACTAATGACTAGAAATTGAAGCCTGCAACTACAGACCTTTGGCCGCAGGCTGCAACAACAGACCTGCGAAGTGGAGGAGGTCGGCTGCAACAACAGATCTGACCTACAATGTAGGGGGGGTGAAACCACAGACCCAGAGAAGTGGGAGCTGCAACAACAGGCTGACCAGGAGTTCAGGAAGTCTGGGGAAGAGGAAAAAGTAGACATGCGAATGTATTTTTAGTGCGTCAGATTTCCAGCGCCCCATGCGCTGGATCACCGGTTCAGGGACGCTACGGCTGGCCGTTGAGGAGGCGTCGCCAATGCTATGTGACGTATAAGACTTGGTGTCGAGTCCTGCAAATGAAACCACTTTGGTTCACATGGATTTGAAGCAGGAACGTGTAACCGGTGATCCACCGAGGTGTTGGAACAAGTGGCCTGGAAAGGGCTGAATAGTAGACAAGTACAAGGTTAGGGCAGATACGGGGCAATAGGGAGATTGGCTGGACGGAATCGTAAGTGAGACTGGTCCTGAGCTTTGCTTGAAGGTACGCATAGCGATGATCACAGAATCGCAAGAGGGTGTGAAGACGACGTCGCTGAATTGTATGACGTGGGAGGAGAGCGAGGAGGTGACTGTAAATTCACCAACTCTGAAGAAGGCATGAAAGGCTAGGAGGAACATGGCACGTGCGAGTGCCGAGTCGGCGAAAGAGCCGAGTGCAGAAGGGCATTCGTCAAACAAGCGGTGAAGCAAAGCTGAAGTAATGGGCATGCGTGTGTCAGAAGAATGGCGCAGATTGGAAGCACCCTTGAAGTGTTTTTTGATGAAAAAGGAGGAAGTGGGGTAAGGGAGGTTGTCAAGCTTGTGGACAAAACTAAAGGCAGAGACATAGGACTGGGTAGACGAGCTACTTAGCCCAGATTCGAAGAGATGAGATACGTAGTGGGCCAGGAAAGAGGTATTAATGGGCAAGGTGAGCGGAGAGTTGTTAGAGGAGAGGTGAAACTGTGCGATGTTATGCAGGATGCTGGTGTAGGCCTGAAGAGTGGAGGAGGTCAGGGAAGCCAGGAGCAGTCTGGTCACGCTGTCATGAGGTGCGGCGGGATCGGTGTTGGATGAGGGCTGAGCCAAGAACCATGGGAAAATGCGACCTGAACGTTGAAACGAGAAAGTGCATCAGCGATGATGTTAATGTAGCCAGGGATATGTTTTGCCCGAAAATGAACGTCAAATATATCAAAATAAAATGTATTTACCTTAATCGGTCTCAATCCACATCACCTCGTAAGCGGTCGAACTTACCTCCCCGAGAGGTGTCGCGTTAACTTGTAAGGAAGGTGAGAAACGACGTAGCGACGTCAGTGGTTCTTCTACAGAGTGAGTCCCGGTATAGTGTGGTGTATCGTTTTCGCTTGTGCGAACAATGAAGCTGCGAGTAAAGCGGGTATATCGTTTTTTGATTTCCTCGAGAGCCCATGATACATCGGAAGTGGCTCGCGGTAGAGGAGAATGAAAAGTACGCTGCTAATACCAAGTATGAGGCCGTGAAAATTCTCCGTCTCTGTCAAATTCGCCACTTCTTTCTCTCAGCCCTAAAAAAACGTCGTAAGCACACCTCTGTTTAGACGCGGTGCAAAATCAGGATGGTCCGTGAAAAAAGGAGGTGTTTCACTTGCAGAACCTCCTGACAGCAAAATTAATGCAAGCGTCAGTCGTTTGCATTATCATGCAGTTAGCTCACTGACACCACGACAAGTCATTCGAACGGTTTTCGTAATTATATCCATGTTTTCCGTTGTCTGTACACGTTCACGGAGCCTCTCTATCATATCTTGATCAGTGTATCCCGGTTCGACCTGTTAAGTCTTTGTCGGATGAGCACTCGTCTAAGTCAGGACTGTGAGTTGCCATGTTGACGTTTATTATTGTTAGTTCTGTTTCAAAATGAATTATTCTCACCTTTACCAATGCTTATACACTATATAAAACTGAAAGAAAGTCTGTTGCACTAGATACAATTTGTAATGCCTTGGAGTGTTCGCGAGTGCAAATGTTTTGAGAAGCCAGCAATGAATAAATCACTTCGTTACCGGCTTTAGATGCAATTTACTATCTGACTGGGCACCGAGGCCATGTGAGCGCATGCTAATTTAGTGTTTGCTGATAGAAAACTGTTGTGAAACCATAACTCAATTTTATATCACATGGTCAGATTTTAGGGAAATCTTTATTTAGATATTCTTCGAATCATTGTTACTGTACAACTTTTGCCCTGACGGTCCTGTGGAACTGTAACGTGACTTCGCGGCCCTCGACGAGCTACAGTGTAGTAAATAGATTTGAAGTTTCGCGGCTAATTCACCAAAATCACCACGCGTATATTTTTTCTTTGGCTCACTAGTATAGTACTTTCGTGACCAGAAATGTAGTTTCCAGCTTTGGCTGGTTTATGTTCATGATATTTCAGGCCAGCCGCGAAGGGCCTGATCGGGTCCCGAGTCATTGGCCGGGATAGGAAGCCTTTTGTGTGGTTAGAACTAAAAAAATCGCAAGTGCAAAATTACATCACATAGCTGTGTTCTCCTGTCTGTATTCCACGGACAAATAATTGGAATTTATCACCGAACACACCTCAAACTCCTGTGACCGCGCACCTTGGTAAATTGGCCTACCGAACTTTGTAGGATAAGGTATGTTCAAATACCCAAAAATCAGTACCAGCGAAATAAAATAACACGATAGTCCTATAATTCGATGTAATTGTAAGGGTTTTACATCGAATTGTGATGATTTATTGGTGAAAAACGATGAATTCAAGCTGTAAGCTGACACCAGTAAGCGTGCTGTGAACTGCATTGGATCCTCTGTGACGTCATTGGTTAATTTCAACACCTCCGTCTGCCCTCAGGTGTCAGGTAAAATAGTTGAACTTGCTGTTACCGAGCGGAAGTGTTCGATCTAAATTGATACAAACTAGGTTGTTTTTGGGTGCCATTCTCCTTTAATAAAAGCATATACATGTAGTTCGCCGGATCCCAGGATATACATGTACAATATGGGAGGTTCTAACTAATTACCGTTCGATTAATTCACATTTTTTTCTCGACGATTTTCGCGCTGCGAGTGTTTTCAGTTCATGTTTTACTCAGAACTTCTCATTCCTGCTTATGTAGTGGCCACAAGCGATCCGTGTATTTGCAGCTACTGGAGGGGAAAGTCACCCACTGCAGTCTGTGAAATGGTAGGCCTACATCAGTACATGTATAACTGGGTAACTCAAATTACTAACCTTGATAACACGAGCAATGTAGAGGACAACAATAAAAAAACGATATTAGCTACTTATAAGAGGTTTAACCATATTGAACGGCATCTACATGTACAGTGCATGTGGTTGAGATGTTTATTGCAAGATAAAGTAATAATGAACAAAATTAATCGTACAAAAGGCGCATAAAACTATTTTTTCCAACAAAACAAAGATGATTTACAACAAACGCCATAAACATGCACGAGATAGGGACTCTAAAATATATTATGGAGAAATGGAGTAAAACTTCAACAGCTTGGAACACAGAAACGGGAGTGTAGGGGGTAGGAAAACAATTTTTAACGACTGACTAGAAACAAGAATTGATCATCTGAGTGCAGAAAAGCTAATGAAGTTCGGTGAACTCTCCCGATGAAAGTAAGAACAATTACGTAAAAGACATCTGCGAAGAAATACACAGAGACAAGCAACTGTAGAATGATGGAAATAGGAAAGTATTCCTGATGATTACCTGTACCTGTATCTAAAATTAAAATTCATTTATCTAGGACGATATTTTTCTGATGAGGTGGTTTGAGTTAAGTTTGACAAGTAATCGTGTACAAAATTAATAGTGTAATAGCATGAAGAGATAATACGTGTAGATATATACAACTGTTTTATTAACATATCAAAGATGGGCGATAAAAACGCCAAATATTGAAAGCACCGCCCATCCGAAGAAAGACCGTATCAGCGCTACCAAAAATGTTAACACGGACACTGAAAGTTCCTTGGATAAATGTAGATATACACACAGAGAAATAACTAAGAGTCACATCCATTTGCAATGAGCAATTAGGACATGAACCAAGACAACATATATTATGTAAGAGATGAAATAAAATAAGTATGGAAAAGTACAAAATCCTGGTGTATATGGCAAACGAACTTGGGCTACACAGATAGTACTTGGAGCAAGCAATCTTGACCCCCAAAGATTAAAATAGCTAACATAATAAAAATAGATTATTACATGGCGAAGTCGTTATCCTCCGTATTATACAGTCCCAGTGGATTTTGGAGAATTGGCGACAATTTTACAAAATCCGCGAGGGCTCTAGATAAGGGGAATGACGACTGAGAACGTGCTGTAATAATCTATAGGCATACTGAATCATGAACATTGCAATGAATCCATCTGCCTTTATCGACTTGCCTCCGCTCTGTGACTACTTTGTATGTCAGAGGCCCAAGGTTGGACGTCGAGACCTTTTAAGAAACGCTGACATTTTCTTGTTAAAATGATGTTTTTATTCAAAACCAATAGCAAAAAGTCTTACTTACTACACATCTTATCATGCTAAGCTTCTACCATGTAAACATCGTCTAATAAAGTAGGTTACCACTGGTTACTGAGTATAATATCCAATTCAAAGTAACACAACGCAATATGAAGTAAGAAGTATTCGATAAAAAATTGATCAACTCGAACTCCTCATGGAGAAGGCAGAAATACCCGTTTACCAGTTTAGATACAAAAAATAAGCAGTGTAACACCTCAAGATAAAACATGTAAATAAATTCGCCCGAAAACGTACTGTAGATGCAACTAGCACTTTACTGCAATTTTATCAATATTGTCTGCTCACTCTTCGCCGTCCAAATGAGACAAATGGACCGTCCGACGTTCGATTTGACTGTTGAATTTGTTGTAATTCCAATTGAAATGTTTCCAAAAAACAGTTCTGAAATAAAATGTGTTTGGCCTGTATACATCTTTACCCGCTAGTTTGAAACTTGAGCAATTAAAGATGATCGACCGATTGTACTGTGTTGTTATCCTTCGACCTAAATAATTTACGTTGACGAACTTTTCATGACGTGTATTCCTACGGGTGAAAGAAATCAAGACTGAGCAAAGAAACATAGTGAAAATGCCAAACTTTCTCGACAAAAATACTTCACTCTGATCATGCCTCGATCGAATTAAGACCCGATGCTTATATTTCCACTTAAGGCATACATGTACATATACTTATACACACACGTATAGATATCAACACGCACACACACACACACACACACACATATATATATATATATATATATATATATATCTACGGATATACACGTACATGAATATATGTTCTATTAAGGTTTCAAGTATCTATTGATATTGGTATTCCGAAGTACATTACAAGAAAATGTGAAAACCATTCAACCATACATTGTCACACACGAGCAAACAATTAGTCCAGGGGCAAGATTACATTTTTTTAAGTGCATACTGTTCAATTTGACAGATTCAAACTTGTTATAAAAACTATTACTCTGTGTTATAAAGTTATTTTTTAATCAGTGAGACGTATTTTAATTTTCTGGCAATGAATATGGTACTTCGCCAAATATAAAAAGGATCAACATATTTTGGACATTATGTATGCCAAAAACAATATCTGTATAAATTAGATCCAAATACAAAATTACTAGTTGCCTTGTCTTTTACATACTTTATATTTAAAGCACCATTAAACAAGTGCTTTGAATATACATGATGCATAAGCCCGTGAAAGAATTCAAGCCACTACACAGCTTTCGTAGACACAATGCAAAATATGAGAGCGAAAGCCGGCAATATGGGACCACGATCATTAACAAGGGATTGACCCCACTCCCACTTCCCACATACATGTACAAATAGGCATTCCACAGGTTGCCAAGTTGTCTCACTTGCCCATGAAAAAAATTCTAGTGCTACATGCGAAGCCATGAAAACAAACTTTCAGAAAATGAATTTAAGGTACATATCTCCTATCTACGGCCGAAACGCTATTTGGGGTAAACATTTTTGGGCCATTCTTTCAGTTGGCTTCATGTATGCGTTTTAACTCGGGAACAGTTCGTAGAAAAAAACAAAATAACTTGAGATCTCCCTAATATTTATGTTTTTAAGAGTATCAAAACACATTCAGTACTTCGCGTTCAACTGATTGAAGAACTTCAGATTTAAACACGTTGTAATTCTCGAGATGATGTATCCTGATAGGGATTCGTTCTCCTATATGGCTTGCACTTCCATATCGCTACAACTACAACTAAAAGCAAAACTATAACCACAGCTGACGTCACGCTAAGAATAATTAAAATAGTGTTGTCTTTGCTCAAGGGTGGTGCTGGTGACGATTCGACAATTCTCAGTAATGGTGGTGCATAAGACGTTACAACGATATTTGACAATTCACCAAAGTTCACACTTTCATCAGAAGCTCTCACGCTCATGTAATAGCTAGCAGTTTTGTCGAGGCTCGGAATTTTGTAGACGAATTCTTCTATCTGGCTTGGTTTCAGAGGTTGAGATAAGTTTCCGGAAAGTAACATGTCTTGTGTAACCAGTTGATCCGTCGTAAATGAACCATTTTCAAGTAAAGTGTAGTTCTGAGTCATTCGAATTTCGTAGCTTGCGGCTGTAAAATACACGTACAAAGATACAGAATAGAGGTTTTATTGTCTCAAAAATGTGAATGGTGTTTCATAATTTGCTTAAAATATTTCTTAACATACACTGTAGGATGGTGCCTTAGTCTCTAGATAAAGTGCCCTGTAAAATTGTTTTAGTAGAAAATAAAAGGTAAACTTTGTTTAAACTTATAATATGATGAAAGACAGAGCCTTGGTTGCGGGAGAAAGTCAACAAATAGTTTTAAAAACTCAAATTTACTACTGACACGACCAAAAAGACGTCACTGGAACAACATATGCCCTTTTCAAAGTCTCTAGGTTGATCTGATCTACTTTGTAAGCCAGCCATTGCGGCTTGAATGCAAACTATTTTTGTCAATCTGGCCAATGATACGTTTTGACAGTTCTTGTGTCAAGCACGCGAATATTGAACGTTGTGGCAGCACCAGTTAAGTTATAGTCTGACGGGCGTGTTAACAGGTCGGCAGTTTATCCACTATGACCGTTTTATTTTCAACTTCTGTTCCTGTGGGCGCTAGACATTTGTTTTTATGCTTGGTCGTCTCGACACGACATAATTTCGCGAGTCATGAGACACAGCTTGACCGACAACGTGGAAGTTTTTCTAATAGGCGAAGTGCTGAACTAGTGTCCATTTGAAAAGCGAATATATACTTAAAATTAAAATAGAACAACAAACATCTTATCCAAGCATTGTCGAAAGTCGTGTCGTTGTTGACTGGCGGAAGACTGGACGGTCTGTTACGCGCAAACACTGGCTTGAGCGATGTATATGGGCTGGGTTATCGTGTCATGTTGAACATTCCTATCAATCATTTACAAAAAAGACTTTTACATGTACAAAGTCTTACTTAACTAGGTTGCATTTAACGCGAGTCAGTGCATACGAATGTTTTTGGTAACTGCCGACGATCTACTTCTTACGCTGTGACATGACGGCGACATCCCGTTGCTCCCAACTTGTTCGATTCTATAGCCCAACAACAAATTGCGACAAAAATGTCCTTGCATTGTTTTGACACATTCTACAGGCCCACCAACATAAAAGATGAATTATTTTCATCGCCCCTGCTCGGCGTGTTTACCTTACAGTTTGAGGAACATTGGAAGTATATTTAATTTTTTTTTGTAATCTATTCAATTGTAATGGAACGTTCCACTTCTCTCCTTTATTTTCATAGTAACAAAACGATTTTTGTCTACATTAATGTGGTCACGTGACCTGTTATTTCACGTATAGCCCTTAGGCTACGCTTTCGCTGGTCGCACGCTGTTAATCGACTGTAAATGATCGAAAAACTCTAGCGGCAGGAAATGCATTGTTGGGAGCTACGTCTTTTGTCAGCCACCTCCTAGCACCTGCATGTAGTCAAAAGCAAAAAGTACTGTTGAAAGCAAGCTTCATGATCACTTACCATTATAGACTATGGAACACTCTAAGGTGTCTCGATTTAGTATTCAAGCTGGGTCATAAAATGGTGTCTGAATTACTGTAGGCAGCTCTCCCCCCAAACAGTCACCGATTACCCCCATCTACACGTACGTCATCAACAGCCATTTGGCATACTGACGGCACCAGTACACGGCCACAATGATAGCTACATATCAGATGGTCCATCAATTCGTTTCGACGGTTACTTTTGCTTTAAACATAAACTATTTGTTAACATTTAAAACCAAATTGCTGATGTTAAAGCTACTACAGCGCCACCTTCCCTCAAAGATAGGCCCTTTGCGGCTACTAAACTAATCGGTGGTGACCACAGTAGATGAGGACTGGTGAAAATATCGTTAGTGCTTAGGCACGTTTCACACGTTGCTGGTTTATTCGATGGGTTAACATCTGTTGGTTTTCACTTTTTCCTGGTGTACAAGTACACCCATTCAGTGGCATTGAATTAAATATGAGCATACACACACACACACACACACACACACACACACACACACACACACACACACACACACACACACACACACACACACACACACACATATATATATATTCGTAGCATTACACGATTACTCGATTTTGCTTCTTGATTTTTTCCTGCAGGGTACAGTCACCAGTTGGTAGTGCAAACCAAATTCAATTTTTTCACACACTTTCCCGCTACTCGATCGCTACCATTAATTGCTCCAAACTTGCGGTTGCCACAAGTCTATGTCTCAGTCTGAATCACAATCTTCAAGATTCCCTATGGTTACCGCATTTTTGAGGTGCGACTGTGGCTACACGAGTTTGGCCCTCTGATTCCTGAGGTGCCTTAATATCTTTAATGGGTAACCCGACCGGCTCAGTGGCGGATTTAGAGGGGGACCATGGCCCCCCTAAAACTCTCCATGTTTCCATTCGGCAGTTCGGGGGTGCGCCGTCTGACGGGCAAAATCTTCTGGCTAATACTTTGCCTGCCCCCCCCAAATAAAAACCATGGATCCGCCCCTGGGTTTGCTTGAGAAGTTTCTTGCTCCGTCACGCAATAAAATCCGTCACGAATTAGATGATTTGAAATGGGTTTATGACCCTGTCCACGCATTTCTCTCCAATCAGCTCAACTTTCTGTGTCTGGCTAAATGAAACAGATACTGTAAATTGCCACTAACCCAGTTGCACTTAGGAGACTGAATGGCAATTGGGCCATTCCCAGCCATCATTTGCTAGGGAACTGGGGCTGGTTCACTTTCAGCCATATCCCAGGAAAGAACTCACCAGCTGGGACTCGTTGCTTAAAAGACAGTTAACCAGATTAGTGAACACTTTATCAGTTTGTCCCCAATATCATAAATATTGAATTCATTGTTGAACTAAAACCGTCTCAAAGCTCTCAACTTAAACATCCTTTGTCTTTACTGCAGTGGTCTAATATTCTTTTCAGCTTTAACTGCCAGTGTGGTGAGTTGGTATGACAACTAGACGATAATGTCAAAGAGCAAAATTATTCTAAAAGTGACAATAGTGCTCTCTGGATTCACTCTATGGTATAAGACCATGTAATAGATTATGCTAATCCTACAGTTTTGCACAATGATGTAAATCTATTCAGATTAGCTGGTAAGGAAAGCCTTGCTATTTCTGACCTAAATGTCCAAGACTTCCTTGAATGGGCTGGTTGAACACAGCCCTAGGGGATAGCTTTGTCCTTTGCATGTGATTACTTTACTGACAAGTGAGTTTCAGTTCAGTTGGTTTTGATACTTGTGACCATGTTGGTTGTGGTTTGATATACTCCTTGAGGATGGTGAATTGAATTTCATCGAAACGTTGGACATGTATACATGTATCTATCTGCAAATACACAATGCTGACAACAATTCTGCTGCGTTTTCTATAGTAAGATTATTTTATATAACGCCTCCAGTTTAAGTCCCTATTTACTTTTATTGAGCTAAGGTCTTAGCTTTTAGCGAATTTATTGGTAAATGTCATTAGTCAAAGAGGCCACAATAAGGACGAGACATTACATATCAGTGGCACGATTACTCATCAGATTTAGGGAACTCGTCACTAGATCCACCGGCACGAGTATTGAATTATACAGTGTGCAAATCTTATCATGGGCCCGTTTAATGACAGTGGCTCGAGACATTTAAGACATAAATTTGGTCTTTCGACCGCACTTAAGATGTTTAATTGCTAAAAAAGCTAATTTTTTTGACTGCATCACTGTCTAGAAATAATTTATAAAAATATCTCTAAGGACTGGCACACATGTGTATAATCACACGTATTTATTCATGTGGCATTAAATCACTTCTCTTAATCAGTTGTGTGGTGACCAAAATGCTGCTTTAAGACATTGGTTACTTTCACAAATCAGGATCTAGCTAGTACTATATACCTATACGTTACTGTCTTGTCGTCATATAGTCGTTCCACTGGTGTTAGGAAAACCTTCGTAATTGATGCCTGGTTTTTGCAGCCAATGAAAACTCAATTCTAAACTGACATTTGTTCATGTATACTTAGTGACGAGGCTAAGCAAATTCGGCAATATGGTGGCCACATTGATTTAGATCATGTCGTGGACCACGATGGGAAGTAGCGAATTCAGTATTACTGCCAGATGTTGGCTGATTTAAGGCTGGTGTGGATGGCTGTGTGACTCATGGACCATGAGGTTAAATAGAGAATTGAGTAGTAATGAATTATCATGTCAGATGTTGGCCGATCTAAGGCTAGTGTGAATGAAAATGTCGTTCGTCATCAATTGTTTTCAAACCCTTTGGAAACAAACCTCTTCCTCGAGTCATATCGTCGCCAGGAGCCGTCCATCTCAAGGTGACCGTGTTGTTAACGAGATACACCGTTAGGTCGGTAATGCGAGCGGGAGGTATACGGTCTGGTACCACGTAGTTGGGGTCCAAAGGGAAGCCGCTGACTGTGATCTCGCCCGCTGTGTCGACTCTTTGGAACGATGCTATTGTACTCGCGGTTGAATCATCTTTCAAAAATTCTTCAACTGAAATTTTGAAAACATGTGAGCACGAAAGCATATTAAGTGTCTGAGCGTAAAAGATGTCATGTTTGTTTTATGAAGCAAAAGTCGCTGATTGGAGATGAGAGTGATCTCGCCATGCCTTCAGTGAATGTCGGTCGTGTGTAAAATGTAATACATTAGACAAAGTTTGCAAATGTTAGTATCAATTTCATTTACATGTATACGTAATTCCGACTAAGATACCTGTGTCCTCAGATAAAATAGGATGAGAATTTAAACCCTGGCGGCTAATCAGTTGCTGTGATTGTCCTTCCTTCATGGCAACTTTTATTTTAACGCCGTAACGCCCATTTCCCTTGAAATCTTGCGCCATAAAATAACCACAATACCGCCCGTCTCTTGGTAGCATGTCACAACCTGAAAGATAAATTATAATGAGTGTTCATTTATATTCGGTAGTCACTTTCATCTCTATTATGACTTACAAAAAGTTTGGTAAGTAAAGTTAGCACGTGAGCAGAGAAACTGTTTCACAACAGGCGAGGTAAGGTTAGCTATTCATGTAGCGACCTCTATCCAATCATAAATTATAGACAACAGATTCGCATTTTCGTCCGTGCTAGCCAAGATGCGCCGCCACTCTCCTAAATTTCCTGGTGCAGTTTCTGGTTAGTGTATTTTGACGAGAAATATTTGCATCTACATGTACTTTACTGTCCAGTACAACGAAAAAAATAATACTTTCGGCATTGAAACGCTGTTCAAAGTCTTTCAGTAGTTGAAGTGTTGGTATCGTGAGTACTTTTGGCAATGCTACTGGTAATTAATTACAAAATTCAAACTTCAGTGCCGACTGATTATGTCGTCTGCTTGCCCAATAGCATAGGAGCATAGTTACCGGGCAGTTTGTGATTTATGGTTCAAATAGGCCTACTGAGAAAACTACGGAAGCATGTTTGTGCACAAATTCCAAGGAGTACCTGTGAATGCAAAAGATATTTATAGATTAACCTTTTTGGTTTAGAAAAATATTAATTTCGTTCGAATTAAAAAATGCGCTTCTGCAGCGATTTAACTAGTTTAACCATTGGATGATTATGTTTCAACATTCTCAAGTGAGCAATTTTTCTGGGAAGTGTTGAGTGGCCCTTAAAATGGCCGTTGGTTGTACTGTGAATGAGCCTTAGGTACAGCGAGAAATGGTTCTTAAAAGAACCGTTGAATAATCCAACATAAATCACACAGTATACCATGCTCACTCAAGTACTGAAGGTCCTCTTCATTCAAGTTTTCATCTGGGAAGGTTGGATGAAAACAGAGGAGGTGACAATATCGACGACAGTTACAAGCTAACACAAATGTTACCGTTCTCCAACGCTATCACGAACCCTGCCTCTTTCAGTTCTTGTTCAGGGATTCATAAGTAACCCTGAACCGTAGGGAAAAAAAGACATATCTAACAAAAACGAATCAAATTTTGAAAATCATCGCCTTTGTACGATTCCGGTACTCTCGCCAGACTGATGTTCCTCCCCAACATCAATGTCGAAAATCGACGTTACATGTGATGGAAACTTGTGTCCTTTGTTACTAACATTTAACCCATTTTTTAAGAATGGGGTGTACTGATTTTGTCTAATGTTGATAGAGCATAACTTTTGGTTTTTACAATGCATTCATTGTGTTGAATGCATTCATTTTAAGTGGCTTCATTGAGTTGAACAGAAAACAAATTAAATGTAACACAATAAAGTTTTGAAAATAAATAGAGCAGTGACAAGAATCCCTAAGAATCGAGCTGTTTTCGAAAACTTTGCGTCATTGGTGATCTGATTGGTTCATGCATTTACGGCGGGAAAATAATAGACGAAGTATCGTGCACGTGTGCACTCTAGCAACACTTTGTATCTTATTCTTATTTGGCCAATCTGTTGATGCAGTAATTTTCCTTATTTATGCCCATCCTGATTTGAGTGCAACTTGAGCTTGTTGGGTTCTATCATATATTGGGTTGGCATTGGTACCCACATGTTGCTTACTCGAATGGGCTTCATTTTACCAAGTATTTCAAATTGAGATGAAGTAAATAAACAAAGTGGGTGATTATCATCACCGGAATTTCATCATTAGTATCTTTCGACGGGTGCACAAATTTTCTGAGACTAGGGATTGTCAGATTTGTAAAGTAGAAGTGTTTCGTTGGATTTCCAGGTTTGGGGCGTTTTTTTATACCGGACCAAAAATAAAAAACGAGACCTTTGTTTAAATCAGGAGCTGCATGATACAGGTTTTACCAGACGTGCGCAGGCAGCACATGTGGGCCCATTGCACTGATCACTTCGAACCATTTTTTATGGTTTATTAATATATAGTTAAATCAAGCTGAGGACCTTGAAATCTTATTCACGGCAATTTTTGGCAGTGGAATTTTCTGAAAATGCTCGTAAGTTAACAACAAAGTTTGACAGCAACGCACTGCAGTTTTGTAGACACTCTACCATAGGTTACAGACGCGACACAGAGCGTACATTTGATGAATTCTAGCTTACGATTTCACCTGTTTTCGGCGGAGACCGAGTTTCAACCACTTATGGGCTATAATAAGCGCCCCTTATTCCTGAAGCGGATTTTTCTAAGCGCCCTGGCCGCTTATTAGGGCGAATACGGCAATACTTCAGAAGGGCAATACTTTATGCACGGGAACCTTTTGTTACATTAGGAGTGGGATTGGCTCATTATGTACCCTACACGTGGCATAGGACTTTACAAAACTGGTTGAAGAATTTTGTTTTCGTCATAAACGTTCGTTTGAAAGGCTTAAATTTAGAAATGTTTGGACTTAAGGCGGAAATTTAAAAAAACATGTCCGCTTACAAAAAAATTAACATTGAAGAATAAAAACAACCTATACACCCCTCTGGTGTTCCTGTTCCAAGTTTTCAAAGAATTTGGTTGCATTTTCACAGCCTGCAGTCGAGAGATTTTGTGCGGCATATATTCGACATGAAATGAGTGTGTAACCTGCTACTGAATTGCGAGATATGAATAGATCTTAACTGGTCCAGGTGGTTATTTCTGAAGTATTAATGCAATCTTTATTTATGTTTTACCAGCGCTCTATTTATTTGTACACGAATGTGAGTTTGTTGAAATCGCTGATCCAAATCCTGGACAAATGTGCACATTCTGCTGAGACCAACCGTCTGATCAGGGCCAGCGAAGAGTAATTTGGTTAATTCGTTCACTATACTATGACTGAAGTTCCTCGTAAGGACAAGGGTTTACGAGTCACTACCTTTGGAAGAAATTTAGCGGACATTTTTTGTCAAAAAGTTTACCAGATAGTTTTCATCAGAACGGAGAAAACAAAAATGGATTTGTGAAGACAGGATTAAGTAGTAGGCCTACCAGAGCCTCTTAAAAACGTTCATCTTCGAGGTGCCTTGAACAAATGTATAAAGTCTTATTGCTGGAACAATTGCCATGCACGTTGACACAAGAAATAAGCTTTTCTTCCCACAGCCGATTATGGGGTCTCCAGATGGTATAGAAGCTAACGCCTTTGCGATTCGCGTGTGTACCCGAAAAACCGGCCACACAGCAGAAAATTTAGTCAGGGTCCACCAGTGAATAATGACGTAAGGGCTTGTGCGTAAGATCACAGATTTAGTCCATTGAAAGTATACGGAGTTGGCGGTCCATGCACTATAGTCTATGATCCAATGAAGTTCTCTAAACGTTAACTTAGGAAATGCCAAACACAGCAATTTCATATGGTCATCGGGGAATAAATTACCTGCTCCGTTATCATCTAATTGCACGACCTTGTTGAGATCATCAGGTCGTTCTATGTCAGCTTCTACCTTTGCTCCGATTACCGGATTGTACCCTTGTAGCACGTCGGCATAAACTTCAAGGGCAATTCCAGTTGTGAACGTCACATGGTCGACTTCCAGATAAGAAACGACTCTGATTGGCTCAGAGGAAGAGTTAGAACTGCGTGACGTCACACCTACCACTACTGCTTGAGCACTTCTGGATTTCACCACGTAAAGATATTTTCCAGACTGGAAAATTCAAATAAATTTTGTAGTTTGGAATATTGTATGACTTAACTAAAAAAACTTTTGAAAATCGCAGTTTATGGTTTCGGTTCCTTAAAGCAGACATATTTAGAGAGAATCTAATGACCACGTGGTGGAAGGGATGACCAGGCTATTCCAAACTCTGATATTTTTTCTTTGCTGGCCAGTTCTTTACTGGTCGTATAATGTACTCATTAAGACTTTTAAAGCGAATCCAGTCGCAAACCGTGATGCATAATAGAACATTTTGTAGAGTGAAGTTCAGAAAGCAGCCAAAATGGGACAGATACACCGTACATGTACACAAGTGAATTTGCTGTGCAAAGAAACTCATATCATCCCAACTGTTTAGAAAGCATGGCTTTATAACGGGACGTTATATGCTGAACCTGTCACTGTATACATGTACATATAGATTCGAACAATCACTAGTGACCGTTAAGGGTGCGTTGTCGAACAGGTGTTACCTTAGCTACTCCCGGAATTTGAATCGTCAATAAATTAAAGTCTTTCTGATCCTTGTAAAACTGCGAAGAGCTGTTGTACACAGTGCCACCAGGCGTTGTTAGTTGGACCTGCATTATACATCATAGTCATAATAGTTTGGCAGAAGCCTCCTCCGCGGAGGACTGACAAGTGACCACACATTTGAGTGAGAGTATCCGTTAAAAATTTGAACAGAAAACAGTCTGGTGTGGTGAAATAATCTGTTGCAAATAGTCAAAAATGCTAGATTCAGAAAACGGCAACTTGCTTTACACTAATGCAGCAATTCAAATATATGTGATGACGATCTCTGTTTATGGAGATCAAAATCCAATACCATTTTACACGGATATCGAGAATTTCTGGGTTTGGCATATTTCAATTTGTTTTTCAATCTAATCTGAAAAAGGTCCCCACACATTGAAACTCTCTCTACAGTCTCGCCAAACTGGTGTTCACTAAGGGAAGTGAATGAATAATTTGCAAAGTGGTCACATCTTGTAACATATTATGAACATTGGCAGCATTTTTCTTTGAAAAATGAATCTTAAAGAGGAATTAATCTGGGGTTCTGTCAAAACAAGCTTTGTTCAAAGTACTTCCTGTTACAACATTATCCTGAAACTGGCCCACAGTCAACTTTCAGTGACTATAGGGATCCAGAGAACTGGCCGTTCTCATTGTTTAATACCAGGCTCATAAAATTTCTGGTTACACAGAATTTTGAAATTAAATGTGCTGAATCCGAAGAATGGGGCTATTCGGAAAATTTACATTAACTAGAGGGCGCGCATGTACTAGTGGTGATAGATTAACAACCTCGATTTCGCGAGCCCTTTAAATACATGGTGAAATGGCTTGTAGGTGTGCAAACTGAATCTGAGATTGCGTGAAAAGGGTGTTTCTATGAGAGAAAGTAAGCACGACCTTATACAAAGGTAAGGTTTGTGATTATTTCAACGATTATTTCATGTTTATGCTACTGGTGTATGTTAACTGAGATACTCGCCGATGTCGACTTCGCGATAGTCGCCAGTCGGGTTAATGTTTGTTGTGATGCGTGTTACGATACTTGACGTAGCACTCGAGATCTTTTCGTACATCAAAGCAGTATTATTGTTTGGAATGATTTCTAACAGGCTTATCAGTGACAGTTACATCAATGAATGCTTAATGTTTAACTCGATATGGGTTAGTGAGATTACAATCCAAGCCCAATGCCATGGCAAAGGGTACGTAAATATCCATTAGACTATTTGTTTACTATTTGTTTTCCGGAAAATTATTACACGTTGAAATGAAATTCTATCATGTCTGTTTTCACGTGACCTTATGTTTTTAGGTTTGAGGGCTTGTACCCTGCAGAGGAGATATGCATCGTTTCTGCATCGACCCTGAATGGAAAAAATTGGTTTTAAGCCGTTGACTGCAGCTAACCAGCAAGATCTTCCCATCCAGTGTACATGTAGATCTGTTGTTAAAACCTACTTTCTTCATCGGAGACAACGAACAAGCTTTGTTACTCCTTTCTCTTGCCACAGCATTTCAACACACAATTAGTGCTGCATGGCACAATGTACATGTCAGTGGCCCTGGTGAAATGTCAATCTCAGTACGAAGTTACCATAAGGCAACGTGTCGTTTGTGTATGAAGAGGAATTATATCTACCGCTACAAAAATCAGCCTCGTTGGTGAGGATACCCTTTCAAAGGCAATAAGTACTGTGTGGACAATAGCTTATTTCCCTTCCTGGAAGAAACATGCTGGATTGAAGCTAAAGAAGATATAGTGACACTGTGGTCTAGTTCAGGGTCAGATTTTGGGCACAAAACGAGTCAAGTGATATGCTGTTGTGTTTACCTTCAAGGATCTAATTGAGGCTGAATGAGGTTACCTGGAGGAAAGCTACGTGCCGAAACTGGACCTTTTTACAAGCGCTTAGATAGGCTATTGAAACTAGATCTCTGTTAAATGAAAACCAAAAGCATCTGGTATAAATACCTCTTCTTTCTCACTGAGTGACATTAACATTTCCTTTCAGAAGAAAGGCTTTATAATAATGGTAAAATCTTTTCAATTTGGTACACATTATGGGGAAATGACATCCAGTGACTGCATCGATTGTCTTATTGTCAGTAGAAAGCCCGTTAATGTTACACTTTGATGATCGAATAAATTTTTCATCAACAGGCAAGTTTGTCACTAATTATTGAAACCACAATATTTCCTCAGTTTTAAAGCCCCATACAGTGCAGTTGTGCTTATTCTTTGTTGACCTCTAGAAATACGCAGCGATCAAAATAAAGTATTCCCTTTGTTTGCATTTGATTTGTTTGTGTGTGTAATTATTTTTAGAGCTTTCTTAAGAAGGCCTTTGCACAATTTTAAGTTTTGTGATAACTTGTCCACAACAAAAGTTCCACATGCAAGAAAAGTATATAAAGAAAGAGCATTGTTAAAAACAATTGTAATTTTCCCACGCAATGGAGTCCATAATCAGGCATATCAAAGGCTGAATTTCTGAACTAGGTTCAATTCTCTCAGGTTATTGCTGAAGGGTTACTTTTCACTTTGTCCAAAGGTAAAATAGATGGTGAGGCGGCTGGTTTCAGTCGTTTTCTCTCACCTGTAACAGAATAGTCAGAGAAATATTAGCAAATTATAAAAGAAAACACAAGACAAAACTACTTTAGTGAGGCAGAACATACTTGACGTTTCATCTTCATGTTTATATCTTTGTACCCAAGTCTTACTTAAGATCTGAATTAAACTATGTGAAACAGGCTAAAAGTGATTTAATAATGTGTATTTTTCACGACACCTAAAATGAGCATCTGACCTCAACAAGTAAAATTCATTGTAGGTGTCAATTTATATTCCAATGCAATGTTATGACGTTTACTGAATAGC
Organism: Phoronis australis; assembly: GCA_002633005.1. NCBI lineage: Eukaryota > Metazoa > Phoronida > Phoronidae > Phoronis > Phoronis australis. The sequence goes on from NMRA01000520.1 coordinate 152,238, forward strand.
TTATTCATGTTAATTCGGTAACTAATCTGGTAGTCCTGGGGGTGGGGTCCGCTATGAAATAAGGAAACTCACTTGTCTAGAGAATTTTATTGGAGATATCATAGATTTGAAGAGAAAATGTTTTGAAAAAGGCACCCCTGACTTCTGAGCGTCACGTACCACGCACCTCTTATAATATATTGGGCGCATTCCCACCCTTGGAGGACAATATGTGAGTATGTGCTGCTAGCCTTCCCGGCATCCGAGTCCTGGGTGAGTTTCCGAAAAGAAACACTTAGTTCCATTCAATAAACCCGTTATTCAGTGGGGTAACTGGTGGGGATAACATCACCGAACGATGTCGATAGAAACTTGATTGCTAAAACTTACCAAGTAACCTTATGTAGTCTCCCAAAGGAGCTTCGGCATTCACACACTTTTTCTCAGTTGGTTGACCCTTTTGACCGCAATGCTCCACGAATGTAGTAACCTTAGCTCTTTTGGTAATTTGTGACCACCTGTCGAAGACTTGCACCAGGGAAAATAGCAATAATAAGGCTTTCCGCGACGACGTTTTTTGATAACAATCCGTCTTTTTACCAGCTGTTTACATGCAGACAGCGACGCATGAGCAATTCAATCACCACTAGTACAGCAGCGACACCGCGAGGAGAATTCTCCGAGTAGCCCCATTAACGAACAGTCAGTTCTTTCAGAGCCCAGAGAGGGAAACAATCTGCGACCACTTGTATTGTGTAGCATAAACCAACACTAAGTTGTAATTTGACACAAATCACTGTAGTTTCATTGCTGCTTTAGTAGAATTGTAGAAAATTTTTCCTTTTTTGCAATACAATAGCAGTTTAACAAAAGTCGTCATTTATGTATTGCAAAGAGTTTCGGGTCATGACGTATCAAAAGTAAACGGGCGCACACATAATATGCAAACCATACCAATACCTCTATAGAGCTTGAATACGAGAATGACACGAATGTTTCATTTCCAACTGTAGTGTCGATGTTAAAAGAATTGCTTTCTTCACCCCCGGAATTGAAAGTAAGGGTCTCACTGACTACCTGTTTAATACGAATAGAAGGAATAACAAATTAAACCATTTCCAGAAATGCGTTCCTGCATTCAGTGTTATGGAGTGGAAATTGATTACATCGCACACAGAACCTAATGCAGTATATGGATATGATTTAAAAAGCTTATAAAACATAAATATAGAAAATAATCGTGGATGTAAGGACATACACAGGCCGGAAAGATGTGGACAATTGAAACACTACAACTGTGAAATTGTTATGTGTTGCGAAAGGTCTGAATTTATGATAGAACTGTGAGTTACAGTTGCCCAATAATTTAAGGGGAATTCGCGGCGAGAAAAGTAATGAGTATTTTAAAAATATTTGAACGGGATAGACATCGGTTTTAATTTCAGGAAATGTCTGGGAAACAAAAGCGAGAATTGGCAAATTATAGAAACAAAATACAAAACAGCCGATTTTGTTGTTTATGGCTCTCGTCAAAGCTAAGAGCTTCAAGAAGTCTATCTCTTTCAACAATAATCCCAAAATTGTTCTTCGGCCGAAAAACGACAATTTACTTTTAAGAACATGTTGTACAATGTACGTGTGCCTGAGTTACTCACCGTCACTTTTCCCTTTTTGGCATGAGTCGCTCCACCTGTTACCAGAGAATTTAATGCATCTTGAATCCCCGTGGATTTTTGGTCTGTAGAAGCGTATAAAGAACGACCTCCTGTAGACGCTGACAGAGCCGTTATCTTCCCGTCAGCATTTTGCCCGTAGGCTATACTGTGGATGATGATCCCGAGTCTCTTTATTTCCGTTTCAACATCTTCGATGAATGGCGCGGTATTCTCCTTGCCGTCCGTCAGGAGAATGATCTGACTACCGACCAGGTCCTGTTCATCGGCGGTGTCCAACTTAAGAATCTAGAAACAATTCTCAAGAACATATAACTACATCAACGGCCCCTCACACCAACAGGCTTGCACGTGTTATTGTTAGGTCACGTGATGTGACAACGTTCGCCTAATGTAGTGCCAATAGCGAATGTGCAAATCTCAATGCACATGCCCCAGACCAGTTACTCCCTGTTGCATTCTGGGATAGTTTGTATGCCTAGCAGCAGCGCCGTGAGAGTTTCTATACAGAAGAGATTACTATATTTAGCTGCCGTTTTCAATTATTAAGACTAGAAAATATATTACAAACTCTCAGTATCTTATTAAAATTATAATTTTAAAAATTTGTACACTCCAAGACATGTGTTTATAGTTTACCTGGCCCTGGTCTCCAATATCCGTACTCAGACTCGAATCTTACTCAAACTCACACTTCTTACTCACCGCACTTCATTGCCGCCAATTTTTAAAGTCCTTGTAACTACGATTCCTGGCAACTGGCGAATGCTAATCGCACGTCGACGAGGCAATACAAGGGTCAAAGGCAGCTTTGGTGCGGGGATTGCCGTGATTGAAGTGCGTGTGCAACGATTTGTACGGTTTCCTAAGGAAAGTTTATGAAAACAATTTGCTTCCCTGTCAGATTTCACAAAATAGTTTATTCATCGATAATTCCTCGATCCCCGAATGATATTCCAGATTTTTTGCCGATTTAGGAGTAGACGCCTCGTTCCGTTCACTGATGAACTCTGAATGCTTGCCTATATAGTGTACTACATGTAGGTCTAGTGCTTTTAACTCACGCGCCAAATGTCAGCTAACTTGATAAACCCGGTAAAATGCAAAGATACAGTATCGAAGTTTTGACATCAGCATAGTCATACACGGCAATGGGTTCTATCAGGAAGAGGTAACCAGGAAGGGACAATTAGCTAAACCGCCGTTTTTGGCCTCCATCCCCGGACTAATTTCAGGACTTAAGTTTCGTTTAAAAGGAAGCAAATGATTTTATCAGAGAGAATAAAGCTTTTTCTATAGACGGATATCAAAAAACTCACTTTGCAACCTTAAACAGTGGTGTAATTGTACTTTGAAAATATCGACTTCAGCGCATGCAATCGCAACTTCCCATACGCAGTCACGGGTATTTAAGCTCTTCCGTCGATGTATAGATGGCGCAGTAGTCAAGTACTCACTCATTTGCATATCAAATTTGCATGTGGGAGATATGAGACTCGTCAGTTGTTGGTCGAGCGCTTGAGTGGATAAAGCGGTGCCTTCCCGCTGAAAGCACGCGCTGATGAAGAGACCACAGCTAACTCGATCGCTTCGCAATCAGGAGGTGAAAGCACTCTCATGACCGCAGTTCTGAATTCCAGCTAAGCAAGCCCTATTTCGAGGGTCGGCCGGACTTTGAGTTGTTTTCGTCCCCTGACAGTGGAATGCAGAGAAGAATAGAATGAGGTCAACATCGAACTTTCTGCGGCTACCTATTGTGTAGACACAAGTTTGAAGTGTCAGAACCATAGACGGAGCGCGCGGGATGTCTACGATTCCTGTTCTTCTTCAGTTGACGAAAACATTGCTATCGGCATAAAGAATGACCGTGGGAAATTCATTTTGAGGTGGACACATGTATTCAAGAATAAATAATTAATACTCTGTAATATCTCACCCTCCGCGTTTCGTTTCTTTGACGTTGTTTGAGGTTGCGGTATCGTGAAACAACGCCATCGGGTGAGAGAAGTTGCACCGAATAATTGGAATTGGCTGCAGTTCTTTCCTTTAGAGTGCCCGGACTCAACTGTGACGTTTTCTTGGCAAGTTTCTTGCCTGCCGAAATTTTTCTGAGCATCGAAGACGTCGGCCTTCTGTGCCAATCAACCTTTTATCTGCTACAAAAATGTTATGCCTAATTGTCTACCATTTTAGCACACTTTGTGACTCTGCTACAATTAACACTGCCATAATCGTATTTCTTAATTTCACCACAGTATGCATACTTGGAAGTTAGTTTTGCTAGGTGGTCTCCCAATTTAAGCCACAACAGTTGTTCATCATTAAATGTCTCAAATTCCTCGACGCCATGGACATTTCCCTCAACACAAAACCCACCATTCTTAAAAATTCGTATATATGTGCTATAATTGCTTCGAAGGACCGGCAGTAACCGTGGCTGGAATGTTGGCTGCTTCGCGACTAAGTTTACAGCTAACTCCTGTTGAAATTCTCCATACTTCAAAATTCTTGTTTGCAGGTGTTGGTAATTGCCTTCAATGGTTTTCATAATGAGAGACTAGAAATCCGAGTTCTCACAACGCCCACTGGCCTGGTGCTGCCTTACACTTACACTGCCGGGCCACCTTGCTACAATCGACTTGCGCAATAGCCGGATTAGTGTCCACATTTGTGGTCACGTGCCCATGAGACAAGCTGCAGCAACAAATTCAATACGAATCCATAAACCCTTTTACACGCACAACTAAATGCGCAAAACTGCTCCTGCATTTCTTAAACATTTAATCTAATGCTCAAGCTATGCAACGAGTGCGTCAGTGTTGAAACACAAACATGACAATGGCCCAACGATGGACTCCTTGCATCAGGACCTTAGTAAGCGGGGGGAGGGCGCGTGCCACCCCAAAAAAATGCATGCCTCAGGGTCAAACCGTAGCAACCGACAAAGGTGTGGGGCTGGGGAAAGACAAGAAAGAAAGACTTCGAATACTGATCAGAGAGAAAATTCAAGAAAACATTGAAAACTCGGTATCAGTGTATGGTTTACCATTTGAGGGCCCTGGCCAGGACAATTGTTGTTAGGGTCTCCGTTTTTCAGCATAGGTCGTCTAAACTCCCTTGAAAATGTGCACTTAATCATTCATACATGTATTTCGAAAATTCGAGAGAATTTGTAAAGCAAAATGTTGCGGAACGTATTTCAGAGGTGCACTATATGGGGGCTGAGGGGGCTTTAGCCCCCACTTTTTTCAGTGCTGCGCCCTCTCCCGACATGACACTGCCAACTACTCACGAGGGGAAGATGAGATTTCAAATTCATCAAAAACACAAAACATTCGTGCACAGCACAAAAACTGTCTTGTAAGAAATGGCGATGTGTCACTGAACTTAGTTGAAGGCTGAAGTCTGACTTGAAAATTCGATCCATCATCAGACCACCATTTCGCAAAGAAGGACACTAAACGATAACAGTGATATTCATGAATGTCGGGCAGCTCTAAGTGCTTTATTGAATGAAAAACTAGACTAATGAAATTCAAAAATTTACAAACCGTAGATAAAAAAGAAGTTCAAGTCATTACTCAAAAGATTGTCTTTGCACTTCCTTGATGCTTGTAGTTCCCAGTAGTATTGTGCAATGAATTTAGGTTCTTCTAAACCGAATCGTTTGCTTGCCATTCCTGTGCATACTGCAAAGGCTGGACACGTCGCAACTCAAAGACGCACCCACGTTAAAAATAAAGTGTAGTCATGCAGTAGGCTGCCCTCGTAGATTGATTGACGGGAAAAGAACTTGAACTGCAGGGGTTGAACTGCGTGCATTTTTGGGACACACGTTCATTTTCCCCAGCCGCCCGGCAGAAGCTGGACCAGTGGCCGTGTTTCAACAAGGAATTTTGATACAGCTCTATAGGCCAAGGATTTCGGGATCATACCTTTCAAAAAAATCTTCAGAAAATGACCGTATTAAAAAATGAACCTTTCCCGAAACTGGGTCGAAAACGACCTTGGAGCCAGAACACGGGTATAGGTTCGAGTTAAGCCCCACGTCTCAAATTAATCATAGCGGAGCTGACCAGCGACTAGCATTAGTTCGTCGAATTGCGCATGCATGGATCAGACTTCCCGGCAACGCCACGTTAAATCTGGACTTAAGCAAAATGACGAAGTCCACGCATACACACAAGCAACCGTATCCAAATACAATTAAATGTATTTTCATGTGAAACCATTCAATGTTCTTTGCACATTGACTTGGGTGAGTTCTTAATTTTCTTACATCTGCCCAATCAGGTAGAACTGCGTTTCAAGTCATTCACTATAGGCACCTGGGGGTTCAAATTCGTTGGAAGCTCGCGTCGTATGACGTCGTATGACGTCATATGACGTAGGAGAGGCGAGCCTCATTTGCATACATTAGTGACATCTGTTGGTTCAAAAAAGAGGATCATGCCCAAGTACATGCCTGGGAAAAGGCATTTTTGGAAGGGTAAAACAAGTCATGTTCAAAGCATCCCAGTGCCATTAATATGCAGTCTTTAGAGACCAAAGTGGTGTCAGTTTATAGCTAAAGAGTTAAGCTTTCAAACACAATGCTTGAATTCCAGACGACTTTAACATTTACTTTTGAAATCACCTGTGAAAACACGTTAAAATGCACTAAAACTGCTGTCCCTTCCTGGTTATCTCTTCCAGGTTCTATGCACGAGAGAACAGGGGTTGTCCAGTAACCAAACAACTGCGGCCCAAATGTCGACTCGGAGTTTCGGGCTGACGTGGACAACCGGTTTACTAGAAAAGAACACCACCGCTGGCAATAAAGGTACAAACTTTTGAAATTCGACCTCCCGTCAAAGAAATTGTGCAAATCGAACTCTCCCTTAAAAATGTTGGTTGCAGGCCTGTGATATGGTACCCGACTCCCGTACCGGAGTTACCCGACTGACCCACCAGTGTGTTAATGAAAAAGATAATTTCAATATGCCGTTAATTGTTGGTGTGACCATGCCAGTTTTAGGAGTAATGAGTCAAGTGTAGTCCGGGGAGAATGATCTCTGACTAAATCAGACACTGAGATTTTGGCTGCTCCACTCCGGCCGACTGTCTATCTTTGATAAGCTGATTCAAATTTCTTGAGACATTTTCCGGCGGGAGATAAGGAACTCGAGAAGTAAAGCTTAATAATTGGCAAATGTATCAAGAATTGGTAGGAGAATATTGTATTGAACAGGGAGCGCTGAATCAGCGCGACTTTTCGTGATTTTGCAGTTACATCATAACTCAAGCTCCATAGCAACTCGAGTACGATTCTCAGATTTGTGTACGCGTCTGGAGTCTACTCGAAATGTGACATTAAATACGTTTTTGGAGTAGGCCTAGGACTCAAGTGAGCACGATTTTGAGTACTGATGAAATCCCGAGTACATTACGGCGATTTCCCATTGCTCCCAACATGTTCGATTAAGTAGGGAAGTTTATCCCTGTAGCCAATATCTTACACGACTGATTAACTCCATTCTGGCATTGATGGTTGGAGGCCAGCTCTCTGTTCTTCGATAGTTATTCTAATCTCCAATATGATAGTATCTACCCCGACTGGGCTGTGCTGTTCAAAAAAAGTTAAGTTATAACATATTTGTACATATACCAATAACATTTCTGAAATTTTCGTCAAATAGTGATCATGTTAAGTTTTTGAATCGCCAAAATCGCCCATCAGCAACCGAAGTTCCGACAATCTATTTTTTTCCGAATACACGTGGTCTGTAATAAGCTTGGTAGGTAATTGGCGTACTTGTTGTCATAACAGACAAAAGAGTGTGCTTGGCAGTTAGCAAAGAAGCTAGATGTTATCACTCGTTCAGAACCCCCTACGTCTGGTAAAGTCACTGAACGGGAAAACGCTGTCGTGATGAGTATGAGCCTGACGGAGATTGCAGACCGGATCCCGGAGTCACAGTCGACGGAGCCGGTGTGCGGCAACGTTGACTTCATTCATTTCCAAAATATTTCCATAATTAAATGCAGTTGCATGCTTCCTGCACTAGTTATTCGTATATTATTAATTTTTGGATAAGAATTCAAGTAAAATATCTTTATTGACAGCTTCCGTGCTAAACTTTCTTTGCAACAACACCCGGAAACACTGTACACGATCGGTTGTCGAGCGACGGAGGCATACATTTCCCATAATGCAAGTGCGACGGCAAATTCAAGATGGCGGATTTGCTCAATCGCTATATAATGTACACATTTAAACCAGGGTCGCCGGGCGAACAAATGTCATGGAACACTCGGGATATGGTTAATGGACTAACCTCAGTAGCTCTCTGTATTCCAGCACCTATGCTTGTTAACCCACCGACAACAACTGGCAGCTTGGTTATCAACATGTTTCGATCTTCCTGATTGGTCACCTCGACTAGTCCTTGCAATGTTCTCGCGCGCGAATTGAAACTAACAATTGCAATCTTTGATTTCAACTCCACTGAACCGAGGATGAAGGAGCTAGTCGCTTGTCGCATTTTCCTCAAAGGTGTTCCCTACAAATAATAGGACAATTACGGTGTAGTCTACGCCACGGATTCGTTAAACTCGGGAAGATACACAACTATTCAGGCTGATATTGAAGCAGACCTGAATTGCACACCCAACTGCGGCAACAGGATGGATGCCAGTTTGGTATGAAGCCAAAACCACATGCTACAGGCTTTCAATTTTAAGAAATACACACTTTAACATTAAGTTATAGTTTAGGCCATACTTTTGTACAAGACTTGTATGCATTTGGTTAAACACACACTGTAGACAAGTAAAGTTCCACGTCATCCCAACCACAGTTGATGAATGGAACTCCAAAGTTATGTCACGTGTCCTACAGTAAAAGATATAACAAGCTATTTACCCCCATCGATCCAGATACGTCCAGAACGAGGCATATCCTTTTCTTCTCACTTTCCTTTGATCCCTGTACAACTTGGAAAATGGGAGTAGTGTCCAAAACCTCTTGCGGGGCACTTTGATCTGCAAGTAATAAGGAGTAAACAGAGTTTATTTAATGACAACAGGCCATAACCTTTCAAGTTATGATTATCTGGCAGATTTATGCCAAACATCTACAAAATTATACATTTATCCCAGTAACAGTAATTATTTTACGAAAATCTACAGTGCGCAGATTTTTTTTGTTTTTTGTTATCTGCAATGAATTGAACCACTGTCCGGGATATGTCTTTAGTAAAATTTAGCAATGACGAAAGGTACATTGACAGCAAGTGATCGGTATCAATAACATGATGGAATTTTACTTTACACCAATGTTAAATATAAAAATGGTAAAGTTTTAAAAATCCTCATTTCCTTTGTCTTACGCCAGTTGAAAGACTTTTTATGGAAATCAAAAGTCCTATTTTGATAGCATCTCTCACAAGATAGAACGTTTTAAAACGCACCGAACAGCGTTTCGGAGCAGGGAACAAAGCAGAATACCTGATACTCAGAAGTGAATCCAATCAGTTTTTTCTTGTATAGGATGTTCCACAGTTAGCCAAATTTGAACAGTTTCTGGGGTACAACATAACTTAAATGAACGTCGGAAATGACGTAAACAGGATGTGGAAGTTACAACAATTGCTGGGAATCTGTTTTACGAAAGAGACTTACAGAAGAATTAACTAGAAAGTTGGCCTTACGCGGACAGTTGAAATTCTGAATAAAGTTTTAACCAAGTATTGATGAGAACACCACAGTCTAGAAATAACTTACAGAAATCATCTCAGTACCTAACAGTTACAGTGTGCATATTATCATACACCTTGCACGTTTGCTCAAGTGTGACTTAATAGATTTTCAGAAATAGCTCTGCGGATCAAAATACTATTTTTACTTAAGTCTTTAGTCATTTTTGCGGGAAACAGTTCCTGGGCCCTCTGTAGTGACTAAGAAGTCCTTACAATAGTTTTGTTTCCAGTTCATTTACACTGATAAAATTATGGGTACGTAAGTCTGTACCATGCATTGGTTTCCACTTTGTCGAGAGGCGCCTTTTTGTTGACGCAATACGATCCCATTCACTTTTAAAAAATAAAATATTCGGCTTTGTATGACAGCCAGGTATCAAAATGGCATCCATTATGCTGGAGACCACGGAAGTGAATGTATATACTTCATTTATTCACTGCTTATCAAAAGTCCGCGTGATCCCCACAATGGCACCAGTCATTTCCAACACTTAGCAGTAAGGACTCTTCTTCTTTAAGCACAATTCTGTACACTGGCTCAGTATAAAGCAACGGCATATTTCATACCTCCTGCAAAGTCCGGGTGCCTCTGCATAATGTCCCAGGCGCTTTTGCCTTTGCACCATTTGTTCTGTCGATTTGGTGCCACCGCGTTATGAAATCTCGCTGGGCTTGATGGATCACTGTCGCAGAAGTCTTCAATCTCAAAAACAAATAAGAAAGGTAGACGTTTAGCAGCAACTAAAGAAATACGGTAGCATTACATACACTGTACGTCAAGACACGTCATATTACTCATTCATGCAGCAACAGGAACCAGGGGAGGTAGATGCATAAAAGTGGTGATGACCTTGACCGAGGGCACGGCAATCTGCCGTCGAAGTGGCGATTGCGATAATCTTTGCTACCCCAGTGCCACGGTTGTTCTTTGAGTCGTGCAAAATGGCAATGGTTACCATATCAATATATATCTTTGTCATAAATATACATGTAAGTGAAAGCAGCAATTTTAAAGACGTTGCAAATTCATGTAATATTTAGCAGAAGGGAACGAGGCGAGTATTATCCAGTAGCTGAGTGATTGTGGTTAAGCAAGCAACGCAACCCAAGAGACCAACAGGCTAAGGCATACTGTATTCCGCTATAAGAAATAAAACGAAACAAATCGAAAGGATACCAATATTCCAACTGATCTATCTTTCGCAAAATTGCAAACTTAAACTGAAAAACGTCGACGTTTGAAATTTGTTCATAGTGCCGTCTAATAACCGGCCAACATTTTACAGATCCTTGTCTCATTCCTAGTCCACGTTTGAAGATTCACATCTGTTGTAGGTAGTATTTTGAAAAGTGTCTTCAGTTAGCTCCTCTGATTAATTCCCCTGTTGAGGTCTCCTCTTTCGTGAAATACATTTTTGAAATGCCTCTTTACGGGTCAACATAAAACGCACGAGCACGGAATACAATAAGAAGACGTCGCTGAGGACATGTATTCACCGTCGCCATCTTCTTATCGATTTCAGCTTGCCTTTTTCTCATACATGTAGTTCTGTGCATCAACCCGTTAAACCGATTTGCAAGGTCAATCGATAAATTTGGAGGGAAGGAGTATCTATTTGAGGCCACTCTGGTGGGGACCAGTGGCGACTGAAGAAAAACTAAGCGATGGGGGGAGGGGCACTTTGACGAAGCATATTGACGCAAAACGAGTTTTTACCTTCCTGGCTGCTAATTCGCCCGACTCCACTAAGTGAGTGCTTCGTGAAACTGAAGAACTGTAAGCGTAACTAGAAAGATTATTGTCACGGCGTGACAATAATGGACTCTGCGCGTGCGTATTACTGGAATTACTATGGGAAGTTACTGACAGCAACTCGTTTACCAATATGAAAAGGAATTCTTTAAAATTGTACGAGAAATTACATATTAATTTTTGATGACCTTTCCACTAATTGACCTCTTCCGGTGCATTATGATCCCCGATGAGGGAGTATCTGTTAACTCGATTAAAAGTGTGGTTAATGCTAATAATCACAGGTGTTTTACTTTAAACACTTCAGAGTACAAGATGAATGACTTGGTCAAACTTTCAAAAGAAAAATACACCTAATGACCCCCTAGGTGCACCAAATGACCTGAAAATTTAGAATTAAAACTCGATCGAACTTAGTAAACAGATACGTAATTCTGTATTCTCTAGCTCAAAAGTTTAGTTTGCACTCAATGACCTTTGACCTATTTTTTTCTGATTGCTTAGGCCTATTGTAAAGTAAAGTAGGGTGTTCAATTGGCATGTTGACTTACACCAGTGTGCTGAAATTGAAAAGAATTCCTTGAAAAACGTAAGAGATATAACATTTTGAACGTTACATGACCTTTGCACTAATTGACTTTATCCGGTGCATTTTAAGCATCTTAAGGAGAATTATTGCGAAACCCATGGAAAATGTGTTTAACGCTGAGAATGACAGTTGTCTAACGGTTGACACATCAGAATACTTGCTGATTGAAAAGGTTAAATTTTCAGAAGAAAAATGCACCTAATGACCCCATGTTTGCACTAAATGACCTGAAACTTTGGATTCCGATTTGATTTACCAGTGGCAATCATACCGGTCAATTTGAAGTGTCTAGCTCAAAATTTTAGTTTGCACCTAAGGACCTTTGACCTATTTCACCTGTTTGGATGACCCGATTACTTAGAAAAGTAAATTTTTAAATTGCCATGGTGACTTATACCTGTGCACCGAATTTGAAAAAGAAAGCTTTAAAACTGAAGGAGGAGCATCATTTTGAAAATTATATGACCTTTGCACCAAACGACCTCTTCCGGTGCAATATGGATTATGATTATATAACCAATCAAAATTTATATACTGTCAAAAGTCATATGCTGAATTTAAAGACCGTACCTGGACCCAGTTTGGAGTTATTAAGCCTCAAACTTGGTCGGAAGAAGAATAAGAATAAGAAAAATTAGAATACGAATAAGAATAAGAATAAAATTGAAGAAAACCCAGGAACAACAGTACTCTGCGCTTACACGCGCAGAGTAATAAGAAGAATAAAATTGAAGAAAACCCAGGAACAACAGTACTCTGCGCTTACACGCGCAGAGGAATTACTTTTCTGTCTCCACTTTGAAAACCTAATAGCGAACTTCCTAACATTATTATACAGTTGGACCATGTTATGACGAAGCCACTGGTACCTACATTTTAATCCTCGCGATATCCATTGGCTAAAATTATAAAAATCATCACTTGTCATGAATTGGATTCAAGTGATACTCCGCCATTTTAGATTTGTTACTATACTAAGTCGTGAGTGAGATTCATTACGGAACGATTGAACAAGGCCGACTATGGCGACTGGACTAAGCGTGTTTAACTGGGAATAATTAACTCTGGTTAACTATATACATGTAAACATAATAACGAACATGCAATATTAAACTAATTAAGTAAAATGGCTATACATTTCGAAAACTTGTGATGATGCTAAATGGTATAATATAAGTATAAATGAGTTCAAAGTAAAAGGAAGAATTCTCATTTGGCCTTAAGCATTCGAAATGTGCAGGTACGGTACATGTACATGTGTACAGTAATACCCGGCGAAGCCAGGACACGCCTGCGTTGACTTCTATGCTCCGCTGCGCAGGATGAACACATTGATTGAATCCGTGTGAAACTTGTGTGACAAAGAAATTAAAAAAGTAATGCGTCATGCTTGTAACACCACAAAGTCTTCCGATCGCCAACAATCAGCTCATAAACTGCAGTTCACTACACCCATCGTTTGCGTTTTCAGTCGCAGTATTTATATATATATGTATTCAAACATCGGAGGTATAGATTGAAAGTTTTCGTCACGTTTTCAATTATATTGTGTTAATTTTTTGAAAATAAAGTCAAAGTCACTTTTGCAAGTGATTATTTTCCGGCCAAGTAACACGGCAACTGCCGGAAATTACATACTTCGCCCGGGTTGTCGTTTCCCGGTAGCAAATATCAAGAATAGGTGCATGTTATTGCAATTCAGGTGAGGTGCGCACTGTTTTGAGATAAACATGTCTTTGTTTATTGAAACTTCTCTGTGTGTGGATGTTCTTTTCTACTTTAGATTTTTAACGGCCAGTAAAGCCGCTGCCAATTTCCTTTCAAGTGCGCGGAAATGTGAGCTCTCGCGTCCGGCAAACCACACAATTGCTCAAGCTGGACTGCAACAGTGTCCCGATAAGGCGATAAAAATAAGACATTGGCCGATATAGAAAGGTTCTTCCTCTAATTTATTACCGGAACGGGTACTGTTGCTGAAGTTTGACGTAGCGTCGCGATGAGTCTTGGCTGACCTCAGTAGCCGAGTGGTGGCTGCGGGATATGCGACGTACTTACAAACTTGTGATTACTTAAATTCCTTCTTGCAAACTGCCCATGTGGTTCCAGTATCCGAAAATACTTACTACATAAAATTTTATTTTCGACACCCTTTATTTACATTCTTTTCACCTTTCTTGCCAAAAGCGATTTTTGAACAGTATTTGACCCTTCTCTCTGAGCGTATGATTACCGGTTGTCACCGGTTATTTCCGTACCCACATTTCCGGCTCATCAGTTCAGGAACTTGTCCTGAACGACGCCTTTTTTTCATGTAACTGAATGTGCTATCGCTTGCTCGAAAAGTCTTCATTATTTTGTTTTATTAGAAATATCTCGTGATTCGTTTGCATATGCACTGTATTTATAGTTCGTTGTTAGTGGTCGTTGATTTTTTTGGAATGTTACGCGTACTTAGTATGTTAAAATAGCATTTGGTGTTTAGTTCCTTACGTAGGCCGGTCGAACCTAGGAACCAATATGAGTCGAACCATTTTTTTTCTGTTTTATTTTTTTCTCGTTTTGAAAAAGTACTTTGCTATCATCGGAAAGTTAGTGCATTCTACTCAGTAAAAATCGAAAAAGTATCAAAATCGGGGCAAGCAGTGTAAAGTTAATGTAAGTTTTGTGGCGAAATTTGGGTCACTTTGTTTGGATCGCGTCGGCCATATTCGAGGACAGCGGGATAAGTTCCGAGTTCAAAAATTTGTGTAAACTGTTTTAGCCAACAAATTACGTTGAAATTTAGTTAGACATATCTTAATTTACTATTCTGCACGATTTAATAGTGTTCTCCGAATTTCAGCCTCGCAGTTGTTACACATTAAGTGATAAATGTGCTCACCATTCCCGATGGACTTCGTCTCATTTCTGGCCGCACCGACAACATGGCGACTTTTGCTGAACTGAAAGGCATGTTCAATCGGCTACTTTGTAATTTGTGAAGATTTAAAATTGATACAATTTGACAAACGTTGCTACAAAAAAGAAACTTTGTTCAATTTTCGTTTTTTGTGCAAAAATATAAGATGTATTCGAATTATTTTACTGTAAATTTCCCATTCAGGTGATCTTACGCTAAAGCTAAAAAATAGTTGAAATAATTTTGAAACGGTTTTTTGTTTGACTGTCAACTGCTGTTCAGGACTTGATTCAGTGTTCCAAAATGATTCATATTTTTCTAAATTTTATGTCTCAATTGCTTTCAAGTCATGTTTTGTAACTTATTGCTTCTTAATTCAGGTTACCAAGTCAACAATATGAATAATCTTAATTTGAGAAATAAGCTATGTTGGATTGTGAAGCTTCAAGCCTCTAATTCTTGTTCCTTGCAACTTCATATTTTTTAAATGAGGCTTGTTAAATTCTGGTGTAAGGAAACACTATTCCGTCACCATGGTAATAGTTACATGTATGTCCACTTTCATTTCATATGGAAACTTGCTGTTGAATAGAGTTTGTACTGCTAAATGTTGTAAAGTATTGTGCATTTTAAGTTACGTATTATGTTAAAAGTTTGAATCATTTTGGGTTAATGAATAAAAATGATAACATTTTGTATTGGACTTCTCATACTTATGTGCTCTAAAAAGCTCCATTTTTGGAGAACTGGAAAAAGGTCTGCCTCAGTCAGAGAAGCCCGAATTCCGAAAAAAGTAGAAAATGAAACAGAATTCCACTAGAAGACAAGAAGTACTAAAACTTAACGTCTGCAATTCATAGTTCTGAACATACCCACTGAATCTTATAGTAAAAGATAGACATTCCCAAAAATTCCAGCCCCCCCATTCTTTTAGGCTTGGTGCGCTCATACAAAGTCTGGGAAAATCTCAATTGAAAGCCAATAACTTTGCACAGTTCGCCAGAAGTACCCAGCGACCAGTTAGGCCTAAGGGTAGCCTTGGCGCAAAGCTGTATAGGCCTACTAACAACCTGTATTTTGACGATAGTCTTCACTGGTAGCTGGCACTGAGGCTAACTAAGGTCTGCCGCGGCAGTGTGACACAGGACAAACCAGCCCGTAATTTCATGCAAGTGTTTGAAAATATCCTTGAATATATGCAGCATTTGTGATTTGACCATTTCACTTTGACAAAACAGCTTGCAACCGCATGCGTTTACCGTTCGCCAGTGTCTGGTCTCGATCGGCACTGGGTCGGATAGGCTGCGGTCCCGAGTATGGCAAAATAATTTCTGTCAAAATTTATTAGCCACATTTCTCCACCAAATTCAATAAAATTGTCCGTATTTTGATTTTATTAAAATTAAAGCGCGCTGTCGATTATTTTATCCCAGTTTGCAGGCTGGTAACAGGCACTCACACTGACGGCGTTTTCTTAGCCTGGGTTCCTGAATGAATTGTACTTCTGGGTTCGCGGCAAGTTCAAAATGGCGGTGGTTCTTCGGGTGCGAATCGTGAGTGGCGCGTTCATTTAAACTTTTTTTGAGTACGGATCGTGTATTAGTTATGGAGTAGGTACTTCTTGGATCCTTATAACATCCTCTAACCATGTAATAAGGGTTAACAACGCGAGAGAGAAGGACTTTAAATACCATTCGTCATATGCAAAGAAAAGGTAAATTTGGACAATAAATAATCAAATTTGTGTGAAAAAGAATCAAAATGAAAATCAAAAACAACCAAACAAAATAACAAGTCATTAACGCTCACGGTGATATCAATACGTTTGCAAAGATAACATGACCGTCATTCAGGAACCGTTCTAAGTGATGCACAGAGCTCAGGTCACAGAAATAGACGGGAATAGTCGATGATTTTCTGATCTCGGAGGTACAAAATTGTGCTAAAAAAGTTTAATAAGAGAAAAGAGGTCTACATTATGCCATGTTACATCATTATGGCATGTTGCATATTGCTTAATGTGGTATGTATTTTCAAGTTTTTAAAACTAGAGTACCCTTTGAGACAAGGGGTTTAAGAGGAACTCACCCCATTCAAAAACTGCATGAACATTACTGAAGCTGACGAGGTATCTTGAGTTCTGTCTGGTAAAAAGTAACAGTCGTTCTCTGGAAGTCCGGTGGTTTGGTTTTCGAAACACTGTCCCCGAGTTTTCAAGTTTATCAAACGGCCTTTTATATTATCTGTGCAACTGAAAATAAAACAACGCTCTATTTCAAACTCTACGGGTCCGCGTCTTGCAACTACAGGTTGTGGAATAGATTACATGTATAGGCATCAGAATCTTTAAAATACACATAACCAGTTCGTGTTTGTTATTCACAAGCTCATGAAACAAAGCTAACTGCAACATCCACATTTTTCGAAATAAAATTTTTTGGTGGGACAATAAATAATATTGAAATGCTATGCTTATTTTCAATTTATGGTGGGGACCAAGAAAATCATTATAATGTTGATTGGTTATTAGCAGTGATGCTCTCTTTTGTAAACAGTACTACAACTAAAAGCACTAACACAATTATATCTCTACTTTACGAATAGTAGTTAACCCAGTGAAATTTGTTTCATTGTCGCAACATAGTTTAGAGTCATGCGTAGCGCAGTGCCGAAATAAACAAAAGACCCGGAACGCCCAAGTCTACGTCTTGAAAATCTCAATCGTGGTTCTACGTGTACGTTTTTGCTTAAAAAACAGCACGGAAATGAAAAGAATTTGTGAGGGTACACTGTAGGTAAGATATGGATAAAAGAACGAAAAAGGATCAAATCATTTCTTGGTCTGGCACATCAAATATTGTAGGTGACAACATGGGTGAAAATCGTTGTCAGGCAACATATTGAAAGCACCCTATACACGTAGCTTATGACCCGAGAAACCTAAAACTGTGTTCGAAACTAAAGAGGTATCAAAGAACATACATGTACATGTACCTACCCAACTGGATGGACTTTGCCGTCACTTTTGTAGAACGAAGGGTCGCCTTTGTACGCGTATTCATCTTGCACACCCCACCGGAGGTGAGCGAATTCATGCGCTATGGTCTTGCCTGTGTTGAGATCATATTGTGAGGCTGGATTTTTAAGCCAACTTGGTAGTACTTTAAAGATACTCCATCAGTTTCATTTTAGTTAAAAACTTCAAAAAACAGAATTGAACGCCAATTAGTTCAGTTCCAACGTAAACTCAAATCACGTTCATTCAACCCAATTCCAATTATTTTCAATTTTATTTAATGCGCACCACCACTTACATGTACATGTACAATGGCAGTCGTAGTGAGTGATAGCTGACTCACGCATTATGGGTACTCACTCAACTTCCGCTGTATAAATGAGGCTGCTGTGGAATCCTTGGTCAGATTTAAAACAAATAAAATTGGAAATAAAAAACGCAAACACAAACAAGGATGAAAGTTACAAAATATTGATATTTTAATGTTTTGTTTGACAAAATCGGCCTGTGAACAAGTTCTTGAAGGTAAAAGTAAAATATCTTTAAATGGTTTTGATTGATACAAAGAACCGTTCTTTGTTCTTAACTTTTATGCCACACACCACGAATAGCAATGCGTGAAAAAAATCGAGTCACATCATTCCAGAAGTGGGTGGTTATGAAGAAACCACGACTTATCCCCCTAGTGAACCAAGACTCTCTACAAAGTAGATAATTGGTTGTGCTTGAACGTTGTACGGGACCTTGAAATTTTAATACAATTGTCCATCTTCGGAAGATCATACCACCGAAATTCTTAAACCAAATTACGGGTTGTTTCAATACGCTCCACAGTACTTTTACATCAGGGAAAACAAAAAAATTGAAGACTCTTATGGTCTTGAAGAACAATCTTAAAAATACCATAAAACGACCACTGACGTCATACATCTGAGTGGTACATCCATGCACATGACCATATACAGGTGTATATGACTATATTTATCCAACATAAGTGAAAACACGGATGCTATATACGTGACGTTTTTAACTATGAAATACAGGGAAGTAGAGCCAATCGGTAAACGACAATAGAAGCCGTATGCAGCGGTAGAAACCGTAAATGTATTTCACGGTTGATGAGCAGTTTCCTTGTTGAGTACATTTAGGTGTGCAATGCTAAATTTGATTGAGTTTGTTCCTCTAAATACAGACAAAGTAGCGATGAAACTTCCGACGCACGGTGATCAGGCGGCTATTTTCAGTGGGCCTCACTGAAGTTTCAGTCTGTGCCATCATCAATAGGTCAAGCTGAATAGCGTCCCTGGCAACCAAAATCAACCAAGAATCTCATTCAAATCCAACGAAAACGTTTCGTTACGGATGCATACGGTACATTAATATGAACACTGAGAGATGAGGTCTTTACAGGAAATTGTGACATAGTATCGAGAATGTGTTTTTACTGAGACAATCCTCTTCTCGCAGCGTTTAATTCTCCGTCGCTGCGGGTCGTAGTATGTGATTCAGTCCTTGCCTCAAGTTCAGCAAATCAGCACAATTTCCTCCGTTATTTTCCAATGCTGTGATCAACACGGGGAAATGTTTCTATTAATGTTTACGCTCCAGAAGCTGAGCCAGGAAAACAGAAAACAGAAAGCTAAGAAATTCATCAAGGCCCAAACGTCGCACTGCTGCACAGCTGTTCAGGGAATGTTTCAAATTTTATATTCCCGTGTGGATTCTTTCTAAGTTTCCGACAAACTTTCGATATTATTGAATAGTTCAGTGTTTTAACTTGTATATTTCACAAACTGAAAACTCTGATCA
This sequence comes from Phoronis australis, assembly GCA_002633005.1. NCBI lineage: Eukaryota > Metazoa > Phoronida > Phoronidae > Phoronis > Phoronis australis. The sequence goes on from NMRA01000520.1 coordinate 171,695, forward strand.
ATTTATGATGAAATAAAACTTAACAGGTTGTTCAACATTTTCACAGTTAGTCTTATCACTTAACAGTGACATAATTCTCTGGAGAGAGTGTGGTCACTTATATCAAGGAGAACAGATTTGGGTACCATAGTTGGCATATAATTATGTACATATGACGTCATATAACAACAAGCAGGAGCACACGGCAGCAGTATTGCCGCGATGATGCAAAGAAGTCCATATACATGTGTATGGAATAAATAGGATATCCTACATACATGTACATGGGAATACTACTGCTATGTCCTCAGAATCTCGAAGTCATTTCATCTGGGAATGTCCCAACTCCATAGGAAAGGGTAGGATATGATATGGCATTAGTATTCCTATGTATGTGGATCGCATAATCTAAATATATATATATATATATATATATATATGTATATATATATATATATATATATATATATATATATATATATATATACATGTATATACATTCACTGCAAAATAGAACACTCACTGATAATTTTTGAGTGGTCTATAATTAATGAATTCGCGTGTGTTGTATTGACCCTATTAAGCATTCAATTAAGATTTTTTTCGATTCTCACTTATATATGGAAAGCTCATTAGAAGGTGTTGAAATTGAAACGATATACATTGTATGATATTTTTTAATTAAGATATTGTGATAGCGCTTTTGATGCTCCATCGTGAGCATTGACGTTATGAATACTGCTAACAACGTGGTCCATTTTGTTCTGCCACATTATACCAAAATGATGTGGCCACAGTGTCATATTAGTGACAGACTGGCAATAATTCAACAACTGCTAAGTGGATGACTACGAAGTCGGCTATATGTATACTTACCATACGGACCCCAATATTTAAGGCTACGGACCTCACTCAAAATGTAGTTTGGTGTCAAATGCATGAACATTCCAGCCTTCCCACATGCAGCATATCCCAGAACATACGGGGTATCGCTATCGCCCTTGTCAATTAAGATGTTCGCTAGAAATATATAATGCCCTGTTATTGCAAAGTTACCACACGAAATACATGATTATGACTATCTCTCTCCGTCTCCCCCTCCCACACACTCTCTCTCATATCCCTCTTCTCTCCTGTTCCTCTCCCTCATCTCTCCCACCTTTTTCTATCTCCCTCTAGCTCGTAATTTGTCAGAAAGTAGCTTCAACTTTTGAATTCGGTTGATTGGGCAAATACATGTATATCTAGGCTTTAGTTGGTAACAAGAAGGTACACAAAAACTTTGGCTCCACTCATTCCAAAACTCCTTAGTGAATCTATTTCAAGTACGTTATAACTTACAAAGGTTCCACACAATCTTTTCAGACAACAATGTATGTAAGCAGCTATCAGTTATTGTTTTAAGACACAAGGATATTACCAACCTGTTTCAAAATTCTGCTGCTTTGCCCTTTTGAAGTCAGGTTTCTTTTGCCATGATGGCGGGACGAGAATGGTAATGTCGCGGAAGAAAACCCGGTTTTTGGTGGCACGGAAAATAGCTCTCGATCCCTCTGTGAATATTTGCTGGGATAAAAATAATATTATGAAGATAATACAAGTACATTGGCAATCACAACCACAAGTTTAGAATAGTGATCTTAGCGTGAGTTCTAAGCCTTGTTCGAACAGGTCGTCCTAGGTCCGTATGTGAGTTAACTCTTGGCACTTGTTCCCTGAGATATGTGCTATTAATATTACCTGTCACACTCATTTGATCCAAAAATTCATTTAGATACAACACAAATAATAATGGGCTGATCATGCAACCCTGTCGAGTACCAACAGTACAATCAGAGAACTCTGTAAAACCACCTTGAGTTTTCAAATAAGTGCGCAACTTACTATACATAGAGCGCATTATGCTGAAAATTTTACCCTGCACATCAATGTTTTTCAATCTATGGAATCCCTCCACCACGAAATGAGTCGTAATGCACCTCAGCTCAATCTTCAGGAGAGGCCAATGTACATGTAGTGCTGGGGGTCGAAAGTAGCGAAATTTGATTTTTGGCTTAAAATGACTCCTAAGTTTATAATAAAGCATAATTCGGTTTAGTTTTCATTTATTTTTAATCCAAATTGTCACAAAAGCGGCATTTACTGCGTCTTATCAACTCTAAATGACCTCCAGGTCATCAAATAATATGCGACTTCAGTCCGCTTGAAAAAACCTCACCCCCATTAAAAATGCTGACACCTACTGAACTTTGTAGAAAAAAGGTCTAAACACGATGTTTCGGCAATTCTGATTGGCTAACCTAGCAAGCACAAAGGGAAATAAACAATTCTTGACCCAGATTTTAGTAAACAAATTCGTTGTTAGGTTCGGTATTGGCTTTTTTCATTGGTTAAAGTAGTCACGTGACTGTTTTTGGCCAATGAGAGTGTATTATGACGTCATTCATCGTTGTTAATTCGCAATGGCTGCCTCCAGAGGAAACCAGTGTGGTTGCTGAAGCTCTAAATATAGCTCGTGCAGCGAATATTTTGGACGAAAAAGATACGGAAAATGTCAGGGAATTAATCTGTGATTATTTTTTTGCACCTAATGACAGTTTTTGTGAAGATTCTGATGAAGGAGAGGAAATCATGGACTCGAGTCCACCAAATGAGTTGGACAGTGAGTTTAGCGATGCTAGTGGCAGTGAGAGCGGTGATGAACTTGTTCATGCAGCGGTGGTCACTTTAGATTTGGATTATGAAGAAAATAGTGTCTTGAACCCTGACAATGAACTAACCAAAGTACAAAACTTCGACTGCCACTGCAAAAACAGAAACTCTGCTGCGGCTGCAGGTGACAGTACGTCACCCAATCCAAGTAAAAGTGGCTGTATTGGACAGTTTTCCTGTGACGAAGTTATAGTGAAACGATTGGAAATGGCAGAACTGAAGTAACTGTTAAGTGTCCGCGTGTCAGAAAATGAACATAATAAGTACCTGTTTAACAATTTGGTGGAAATCAAGGGAGCCCATTGAATCCTGTGGGTCATACAAAACTTGCAGAAAAAGTATCACCTACCCGCAGTTTTTGGTACACGGATGCGGTCATCTTGTCATCATGTTTGACCCCTGGCGGTGCATCCTACTTCACTAATACTAATTGCTAAGTTAACGGATTTGGATTTCTGTTTTTCCTGTTTTACATAATTTAAACTGTTTACAAAGAATATGAAAAATGCAATTTTTGTTGGGGCATCTTTACTTTTTCACCTCTGCAGCTGGATACTGAAGCTTTAGAATTTCATATTGATTTATCATGGCTCTGTTGTCAAAAACAAAACACAGATAAATGATTTGTGATTCACAATGTCTCTTTTTCTGACTTACACACCTAATGGTAAGGATTGTTATTACATTTAAGGAGAAAAAGACATGATGAGTCTTGGCATCTTAGCACTGGCCCGCTGACACGTTCTGCCAAGCCATCTCGATGTAAAACACGACATCGTCGGAGGACTACATACATCGTTGATTCAAGAATTGTCTGCAGGGAGACATTTAAATTCGTCTGTGGGTATGGAACATATAGCTTACTGAAACTTTAGCATTTAAGCAATGTTAAGCCAAAAAGAATAAATGGTTGTATGGATACTCTTCTACTATGGCCAAATTAGAAGTTTATTTAAATTAATTGATTTTAAAGATACATCGGGTGAAATCTCGTAGTGTTTGTCATGTCATTTATCTTACATTTTCAAATGTTTCAATTAAAAATAATTTCAAATTCTCAAAATTTATTTCTACTCGTTTTTTTCTAGAATTAGTCAGTGTCAGAATATAGTCTAACATTATTATTAGTTGTATTGTTTTGTTTTGTTATTCAGTTTGATTTGCATGACCCCTGAGTTAAGTACAATGATGATGTAATTTGTTTACTACAGAATAGTATGGAACTTTCTAGAAGACTGAGGTCAGAACAGTGATGATGTAATTTGTTTACTACAGTATAGTGTGGAACTTTCTAGAAGCCTGTAGCATGACAGTGATTGATGAAGTCTGGAATATTCTAGAGACTAGTACATGTTTGTAGAAAGATTGGGTAGGTTCCAGAAAGTTCTGGTGTGTGCTTGAATTGATGAAAAGTTCCAGAACAATGCATTAGGCTATAAATACACAAGCACGGGTTTGTGTTAGTCAGTTTAAGTCACTTGAGTCCAAGGAGATCACGTCAGTTCAAGAGAAGATCAAGTCAGTTCAAGTAAGTTAATCAGGAGAACTACAGTTGAGTTGCAGTGAAGAGAATCAGCAGTTACAGCGATAGTCAATAGAGAGCCAGCTACAGAGACAGCAGGTTATTGAATCGAGTGTAACAGTTAATTGCTGGAAGTATCTCAGAAGTTCAATACAAGTCAAGGCTTCGCAGCACTGGCTGGAGTATAAACAGACATTACGTCGGACGTTTTGGTTGAGTAGGCTTGTGAACGTACGGTCGGGATTAATAAAGGATTAACTCGAACCAGTCTTCAGTCAATCTTCGCACCGAAAGTTATTAGCACCGGTCTGCAACAACCTGCGCCCACCCACACACGGGGAAAAACGTGACAGTCAGAATAAGTTAACTGCGCTGTTGAAGCACTACGAAAAGAATGGTTTGGTGCCGAGAATAAAAAAGTGTGGTGGGAGGAGGTTCAACACCAAGTCGTTATCACCTGAGGACACAGAGAGAATTGTCCACTTCCTGCTGCAGTTTGCAGAGGACCATGCATTGGTCTTACCTGGTCGAGTACCTGGCTTCAAAAGGACAGATGTGCGCATCCTGCCATCCGTGCACACTAAAGCTTCCCTGTGGCGGTTTTATCGTGACCTTGCTGTACGGAGAGGTATGTGAATTACATCACTGAGCCAACTTTGCTGAGCTATGTGCTGTAGTGGTGCGACATTAGTAAATTTTATCTGATGTTTAAGCATCAATTGCTTTACTTTAAACATATTATTAAATAACCATAATATTTTAAAATGTTATTCAAAGGAAGTTGATGGAACACATATGTTCTTTAAGACTGTAGTAATTACTATAAACTTGATTTCAGGATTTCATCACTGACTTATAAATGTTACAAAATTTTCTAACTTTTAGTAGGTGATTTTCCAAACTGAGTTATTGAAAACACCGTAATAATTTGATCAAATAACTGTCAAGTTTTGATATGAGCATATCACTCTATTTGTTTAGGTCATCGACCAGTTGGAAAATCTACATTTTTCAAGATCTGGAAGGAACATGCGCCATTCAATGTTGTTGGTCGCCCTATGACAGATCTGTGCTGGAAGTGCAAAGAAAACAACGAGAAAATACACAGAAGTGCTAACCTCACTGAGCAACAGAAGCTGGCACTGTTAGTGGAACAATTTCAACACTTAAAAATTGTGGAAAACGAGAGGAAATTTTACAATGATCTTGTCAAGACTTGCAAAGCTGTTGCAGCTACTGAAGGAATTTCGAGTGTTGGGCCACATCATCCGAACTTTGGTGAATTTAGGTTTCACTATTCTTTTGATTTTGCCCAGCAGGTGCATCTCCCACGCAGTCCTCTGCAGCCTGGGCCATTGTACTTCCTTGTGCCTCGCAAAGTTGGAATTTTTGGCATTTGTGATGATGGACTGCCGCAACAAGTGAACTACCTCATAGATGAAGGGATGAGTCCGGGAAAGGGATCAAACATGGTGGTTTCCCTCCTACACCATTTCTTTGAGAACTTTGGCATTGGTGAGAAATATATGGACCTGCATTGCGATAACTGCAGTGGGCAGAACAAAAACAAGTATGTACTGTGGTACATGGTGTGGCGCACACTTCGTGAACTTCAAAGTGAAATCACAATAAATTTTATGGCTGCAGGTCATACCAAATTTGCGCCAGATTGGTGTTTCGGTTTATTGAAAAAAAAAGTTCATTCGATCCGAAGTGCACTCACTTGAAGAACTTGGTAGAGTGGTTGAGTCCAGCACACTTAAAGGCATAAACAAGGCGCAGCTCATTGGTTCACAGAAACAGGACATTTATGTTGAAGTATATGATTGGCAGGCATTTCTGGAACCCTATTTCAGGCCAATCTAGGGTATCAAGTCGTTCTATCATTTTCGTTGTTTTGCTGACCAGCCAGGCAAAGTGTTTTATAAAGATAGACTAGATGATGTGGAGAAGGAGTTTCAGGTGGCCTCTAGTCCTGATACCGCCAGGGCATTGCTCACGGGACTGCCTGATGCAATTACTCCACCTGGAATTCCAGCTGCGAGAAAGGAGTACCTGCGCACCAGAATTAGGCCGTTTGTGCGAGACACAGAAAGAGACATTTTGTGCCCATAAGTAAACTGAACTTTATGTAACCCTAGATCTCCACAACCTGTTTTAACTCATCATGTTGTTACTGGTTCAAAACATTGATTACAAAGCTTTGAATGTGGACGTTAGTGCCAGAAGTTGTTGCATATAATCCTTCATAACTTTCGTTAACATGGTCAGATCTGAAAACGGTTTTCACCATTGAAAAGAGCCTGAAAATTTCTCCCAGAAAGTGTAAAAAGTAAAAATGTCCATTTGGTGTATTACGACTCATTTTGTAGTGGAGGGTCACTTTATTTTATTATGTGGGATTCGATCGAATGCCTTCGAGAAATCTACATAGGCACAGTAAAATCTCCTAGCCTGCCGAATCAAATACTTGTGGCACATAGCTTGAAGTGTATTACACTTGGTCAATCGTAGAGTAGCCTTTTCTAAGCCCATCTTGAGACTCATAAAGTTCATCATTATTTTCAGTCCAGTAATAAAACGATCATTTAAAAGTCTGGTAAAAAGTTTTCCTAAAGCAGACAACAGGGAGATACCTCTACAGTTATTTTCGTCATTGATATTGCCTTGTTTATGTACTGGAGTAAGCACTGCGTCACACCATGTCTGGGGATAACACCCAGAATCAAAGATTGCATTAAGAAACTTATGCAAGACTGGCACTATCGTTAACTTTGTGCACTTCAGTATTTCAAAGATCACGCCATCATTACAACCAGCCTTGCCATTAGGCAATTGTTCAATGACCTCATGTATTTCAGAAGGCAAGAAATCAGTATCAAGATCAGTTGGGACATTTTTACTACACTTTTCACACATGTTCAATCATTTCCTGCCGGGCAAACTGACTCAAAGACTCGTCAATACAGCAGTTTTGATTCAATAAATCCTTGAAATAGTCGTGACAATTCTGCAGACTAAATCTAGAAGACATACGGGATGTCCAAATATTGGATTTAATCATTTTCCAGAACTCCTTACGGTTATATTTGGAACGTTTAATGGCTTCAATGAGTCGGGCTTCATATGCTTTCTCTTTCTGTTTAAACAGATCACGGAAAGCTTTATTTTTTACTTTATACATGTTAAGGTAAAAGATAGAAGAGTTTTTTCGAAACAGCTTTAAAGACCATATTTTTGCTCGTTTGGCCGAAGTCAATTCATCATCCCACCATGGTTGCTGCTTTGTCCAGGAGTTTCGATTTAATTTAGTCTTACTATCCGTAGATGTACGAGTTTTCATAGTAGATACGGCCGACTGCCACAGCAAATCTGTTATGTATCTGACCGCATTATCTAGATTGCCACTAGCCACCGAGCTATCCACGGTCGCCGTACAATTCTCAGCACCAGTTGAAAAAACATGAGAGAATGCCTGTGCATTAGAGCTGTCCCACTGATTCCGGCTATGCGGGTTTAACGATGGAACCATAGGAGGATTGATCTCTGACCTACAACACCTAAACTTACAAATAACTGGTTGATGATCAGATTCATCCCATTCATCCACAAAAAATCCTCTACTAAATCAATTAGTTGCCGCGTAGATAGCAATTCATAATCCTTTAAACTACGTCCACCTCCCGACAGACAGATAAACTCACCCCTAGTGTCACCGGGGAAACGACCGTTGACAATATGCATACTAAGTTCGTGACATAACTCAATGAGAGTTTTACCGAAATTGTTTATACTAGGCAAATTAAATGTTTCCGCTTCAAAGCAGTCCTGGCATCGAAAATAGTTTGGGCAATCATCTAAAATGAAGTATACAATATTTCCTGTTCTGGCATTGAGATCGCCCACAATAGCCAACGAACAAGCACTGAAACGATCAGTGAAGTTGGTAATCTCTCTATGCAACAATAATACACCGCTGTTCTCTGGTCAACCTCTGCCATTGGAATATGAACTTGAACCTTCAGGGGGTAAGTAAACAAAGAACCTCAAAACATCCTGAACAACACCAAATAGTTCCCTCTCGCATTTCAAACAAATATCAAAGGGAAAATGTGAATGTATGCGCTTGAAATGTTTAGAAATTGACTGTTTAATGAAAATGCAAACGCCTCCAGAGTATCTACCTTTTCTTTTTTTCTTATTATAACAGATTAAACGAGTCATAGCCTGACAACTTAAATTGATCTGAGCGTTTTACCCATGTTTCACAGATACAAATTATGTTCTAAGTGCATAAGTACATTTGGAGTTCGTCCCTAACAATAATTATTTTCTAATCCTTGTACATTCCAAGAAACCATTGAAAGTGTAGGGCCATGGCCTGACCACTAGTAACCTGCTGCGCCATTCACTTCAGGTCCGTAAACAGCAGTTTGCGGGGTTGTCCAGAATCCATAACCATGGGCTTGTGCTCCATCACCTCGTCTGATTCGACATTGTATACATACATGTAAGCACGACCTCGATATATTAATTTGTCGCACCAAGTCTTTGAATTTTTCTAGTTCTTACCACGTCAGAATTCATACAGACGCCGCCTCACATTCTTCACAGGTGCGTAGAAGTCCTGATTGACGAAGATATCAGTGTTATTGTTCTTCTTATTCTGTAGAACCCTGTCTTTATCGGGAGAGGTTTGTTTGCAGTTTTGCGATCAAGTCTGTGAGCTCGTTCGATTATGACACCATCAACATCCAGGCAGTCTTTCAAAAAGTCGGTAACTTTGGACTCAGACTGTTCCCAAGATTCGTGATTCTCCTCCGGTATGCCATGAGAGATCAAGTTGTCGCGTCTTGATCGATCCCCAGGTAGTCTAATTTAGATTCAAGATTTTCACCTTTTCATGTAGACGACGATTTTCCTCTCGTGTTGCGTAGTAGTCTTGTCGCAGAGCATCTAGTTCTTTAAATACATCTGATTTCAAGTTCTCAAATTTATCATTCAAAAGTTTCAATAGCCCCCAGTTAGAAATGTCAGCCGGGTTTGTGGCCTACTAATAGTTGGAGTGTTGTTGGGAGGCATGGTGAGACATCAATTTAGTTAACAGTAGCGTAGTAGTGAAGCTCAAGGTATGTTGGTTATATAACTTGCATTTTATCTCGCCAGTTATCTATGCATTTACAAACTGGATCAATTAAAGATCACTTTCAAACACTCCACGAACAAAAAAATTCTGGTTTAGATATTGCTGACAATACCATCGCCAGGTATTTCGAAAGTGACTCCTTTCGTTTGAAAAATACTCGAAGCTTTGATAATAAAAAAAACTGAAACTCCTGACATAAATTCCCAAGATAATGGGTTCCATCGTACCTTGTGGTTATATAAATAATGTCCATAAGTTGTAACAGAAATGTAGCCTACTTTATTAAATTTTACAATGTTTTATAATACATTAGTTTCCATGATCAATCCTTCTGAAATTGTGCTCTTATGTACAGTGTATGCAACCTTATATTCGTTTTTAATGTCATTCTTCTTGTTTCATGTATCTTGCACGAAAACGTTTATGACTTTTAAATTTATTTGCCTTGGATGACTGAAGTATCGTCGAAGTACCGCTACTGTTTTCTTATGAAATGTTTTTACAGTGTTTTATTATATATTTACTCAAATATTTGTGTTCGTGATGCCACTTACACTCGGCGATCTACTATTTCAACTGCCAGCTGAAGAAAAACATCTATGTAGACACTATGAAAGTTTGTTGAACAAACTAACTAATGCCAAGAATAGCTTACTATTCAACGAAACATGTATAAAAGAAGGCCTGCAACCTAAATACACAAAAACACACACACACATATACAGTATATATACACATATATATGTATAACCAACATACCTTGAGCAATCAGTGTTTGAATGAACACGTTCGTTGGGGGGGGGGCAATTGAACTAATAAATCAAGTCAGTTTTGGCTAACACTCAGACAGACTTTGAGCACATATTGTTTTTAACAACAAGATTTTAGTTTTATGGTTTTGTTAATATATGATTAACTTAAAGCTATCTTCTGGCATAACGGTGTTTACATTATAATGGATGATCCGTTTTAAAACCCGTTCATCTTCAATATAACGTGAATGGAATTGGTTGCAGTCGAATAGTTTCTTCGTACAACCACTTGCTTGTTTTAAACACATAGGCTTATGCAACCGGCTTATGAAAAGCTTCATATTCTCATCAACAAACTTATTGTTGTAACCGTTATTATGCGCCCACATATTTATATGTGGACGCATTATGCCGTCATCTCTGTCCGTCCGTCCGTCCGTCCGTCCGTCCGTCCGTCCGGGCGGCGTCCGTCCGGCGTCCGGCGTCCGCTGCTCTATCTCCAAAACCCTTTGACATACGTTCATGAAATTTGGCACATATGTTCAATTCATGAATGGGACGGCATGTGCGAACTTTCGGACGGATCCGACTACCGGTGTGCCCCCTAGTGGCAGTTTTGTTTTTTATGCTTACCTTTGTATCTTCAAAAGTATTGAACGGATTTTCATGAAATTTGGTATGTAGGCACCTATTAGTGAGATGACGCTATCCTACTGTTTTCAGATGGATTCGACGTAGTTTGCGCCACCTAGTGGCCATTTTTACTGTTTTCGAGTCTGTATTTTTGCGTCCACCCCTCTATCAACCAAACCGCTCAAAGGATGATTGTGAAAATTGGCGTGTATGTGCTTACTATAAGGAAGACAGCTGACAATGATTTTCAGACGATTTGGACTACTGTGGCGCCTCCTAGTGGCAGTTTTGTTTTTTTGCGCCCATGGCTGTATCTCCCAAACCGTTTGCAGGATCTTTACTAAATTTAGCAAGTGTATTTATGCGACGTTGACAACGAACGATGACGACTTTAGGATGATTCTGACTACCGGTATGCCTCTAGTGGCAGTTTTAGTATTTGCCTCTAGTGGCAATTTTAGTATTTTACTTTGACCTCTGTATTTTCATAGGTCTATACTTTGTGTTACGTCGTGACTATGAAGGAAAAGTTCCAAGTAGAAATTTGTTTCTGGCATTCTAATGCTGTGCTAATCTCGTATGTTGGTAAATTTGTTAATTCTATGTTTCTGTGGTGCTTTAAGCAACTGGTGTATAGGATGTGCTTGTATTATGAAGATTACTCACATTTTGCCCCTAGCCTATTGAGGAGACAATGACCATGCCTTTCCATTTTGCAAAGTATGCCCTCTACTGGCCACTTTATGGTACCAATAAACAACCCTAGAAGGATACCGTATGCGGTGCAATTGTGGGCGCATTTCAACGCTCCGCGTTGCTCTTGTTTATCATAATTTGATTAATGCGATTACACTCAGTGTTGAAGGTTTTCCAGTCTGAGCAAAAGGAATATGCTCTTTTCAAAAAATGTGTCAAAACAGAGAGTTAATATCTCAGAGGACATTGGCTAGTTTCATGTAAACAAAGCCCATCATATGTAGGTTTCCCGTATACTGAGGTTTTAATGCCAGATCCATCATAATCCATAAATACGTCTTAGAACGGTAGCTTGTTGTCAACTAGTAATTCAGGCGTGAATTTTAATACAGAATTTTGCTCTAAAGAGAGTTTGACTTCCACCAGCTTATCATGGTTGACAATCATAAAGATATCATCAATATACCTGCAGTACGTGTTCGGCTTTTCCTGAAGACTATCAATAACCTTAGCTACAATGTTGCACATGTAAAAATCAGCAAAAGTTGGTCCGAGAGGTGATCCCATGGATACACCATTGGTTTGTAAATACAGTTTGCCATCGATGCTCCTAAAAGGTACTTTTGTAGTGCAAAGTAACAAATCTCGAATTACCTCCTTAGGAATACTGGGAGGAGCCATTCATACATGGTTGCACACGTCTCTGTTGTGAGAGTGGAAAAGAATCAGTTGGTTTGGTATTGCGCAACTCCTACGAAACAGACAGCGTCGATAGTCCTCAAATTCGTGAGATCTTAAAAAGTAAATGTATCATTTCGTGGCATTGGTGGGATTCTTAGCTGATTTCTGTTTACACCCTTACCTGAATTCGTGTTATTAGTTGATCGTTTTCATCGACGTCTTCGTGTATAGCCACGACAATTCCTTCGTATCCGTTATTTTTCAACGAATACTTATTTCGGGAGCAGAATGATGAACCCAAGCACACAAGAAAAAACAGAACTGTGACACACTGAACAGTTTGACAAATCTCCATCATCGTCGTCTCTACTCGAGTGCGTATCAAGGAACTGAAATTACCGGGAAACTGAAATTGAAAGTAAAAACATGGATAGCCAAGAATTTTTATATTGATTTGGTACAAACGGGTATGGTGCGCTAACTAGGAAAGTTATTGACAATAATGTAGTTTCTCCTACAATTACTTCGCACTGGCTTCATGAATTCGGCTATTGTTAACATAGATTTTTCGAACCATATTCTTTGTTAGATATGTTAAACATTTGTAATTGATTACTCTAGGTTATACACACATATGTGTTCATGTTTTTGAAAGATCTGAAAACGGGGTCACTATGGCGTATCAAAAGCATGATGAGGTCTGTTGTCATGTTTACCATAGAATCTTTTTAGACTCCCATTGTGTGAATACATTTATTTGTACAGTACAGCCACTGAATTATTAGACTTCGTCCGGGCTGCGTCAAGACTAGCCAGAAAGGACCGTTAACGGAACGCAGGCGAGAGAGAAATCAGTCACGGTCTTCTCACGCCTGCTCTCTTAGTAACGCTCACCGCTTACCTCCGGTTTTTGATTAACGCTGGCATCATATAACAATAAGTTCCGACTAACTCCGTACTTTCACGCATTTGTCATACAAACGGAGCTCCTTTAACTAGTCCGCATCCTGATGCATGTTCAAGCACACATGTATTATCACTCTGAGGATTTTTGTACCCCACTCGTTGGGCGAAAAAACCATTAGCTCCCTTCTGCAGGTGACTGCATCTGGCATCCCCATCCCCTTCTGCGAGCGTGTGATAAGTCCCCAACCCCTAATGCGGGTATTTGCAGCCCCATCCTCTTAGTATACCTGGAATATCGTGTAGGCAATTGAATGATTCCGTCATGTACACGAAGATCGTATCATTCCTAACCCATGCCTTTTAGTTTCTCGTACATGTATTGTTGGATCGTAGTTTTTATCGGTTATACTCAAATGCCGTGCCTCAAGATCAAAAGAAATCTGCAGTGATACAGCACTCCAAGCAGAAATGACAAACCTGACGGAGACATTCGTAATAAATGGCTACCCAAGGGATTTCATCAAATCGGCTTTAACATCGCAGAGAAAAGAGAATGCGGCAGAAGAACGACTAATGCAGACTATGTGCTTACAATGTACCATATATACCCGGAATAGCCCAGAAGCTAGGACGCATATGTAAAGAATTTAAAATAAGAACAGTATACCGCAGCTCAGACCCACTGGGTCGGCGACTGACAAAATTCAAACCAAGAATTGACATGGGAAAGAAGAAAAATGTCATCTATGAAATCCCATGTAAATGTGGTGAATGATATATCGGTGAAATATTAAGACCACTGAAGACGAGAATTACTAAACATAAGAGGTGTTGTAGAGAGGGTAATGCCTCCTCAGGAGTAGCAAAACACATGTGGTCAAAACAACACAATATCAAGTAGAACCACATCCGAATACTTGACAGTGAAACAGGTTGGACCAAGAAAAAGATCAAGGAAGCCATGTACATGAAAGTACAAGGCAGTGTCTTCAGTCAGCCAAGCAAACAACCAAGTGTCACCAACTGAAAAGCTTTTCAACGCCATGGCCCTCCCTTGACAGTAGAGCTCCTTCAGCAACTCCAGCATTTTGAATTTTTAATTATTTTTTAACATTCACTGCTTACCGAAACTAAAAAGCTGACTGCTCTGCGCATGTCCAATGACCAGCTCGCTCTAAACAATCGGTAGCTTCTCGGCGATTGCAGATGTTATGGAGATATGACTGCTGTAGAGTGAGCGGATGTCTGTGCTTCTTTATCTCCTCAGCAATCTTTCTCTAGTCATCCTCGTCCAGGTTCAATCTTTCGTTCTTGTGATTAGTATTTTCTTGTAAGTCCTCTACCTGACTTCTGGTCTTCACCAGCTTTCCAAATGACACGAATTCTCCACGGCAGCATCAAGATGGGCACGCCCACTGAAACTATTCAACCACCTCTTGCTTGGCTCTCATTAAAATGCCCTTTATAATGCCAGAAACTTTTACTCGTTTGATATACGCTACGCCTGTTCTTCGTATCGGTCAATTGATACTACCGTCTTGTCATGCGAGTGTCGACAGCTGTGCGCAGCTTCAAGTAGAACTGCCTTGCCGTTACCGGGAAGGTGCTCCACTCACAGCAAAATTCGAAATAAACTTCGAAAGATCTCTGCCACCCTGCTAAACTTGGGATAAACATCTCGCCAGAAATATTTGGTACCTTGGTTGAACACTTATCGCACGTTTGTCGAACTTTTGTCGGAGTTTTTAAACTCCAAAAAAGTTCGACAACTTCAAAATTGACGTTTTTGAGCCTAGAAGTTTATTGTTTATTTATGAATGGATTTACGTGCAAATGTGGAAATTACGACAACGTACATAGAAGCACTCTCGGATTCTAGTCGAAAAAAGTTTCCACGTAGTTCGGTTTAGTTTGAAAACAATTGCACCAGCGCAGGTACCGTTAACAATTAATTAGCACCCGCTAAGAAGAAAAACGTCAACATCTCCTTGCGACAGGGTTGTTATAGGAAGAAGCTAAGGCATAAATATGAGAGACAGCAGGTTTGACTTACAAAGACAATCTACCGATAGGGCCTATGGGTGGTTATTGACCATCTCCAGGTAAACCATCAGCTCTTCATATGAGTTGACCCCATTTAAATAGAAATTGAATAACAACATGGCTGTGATGAGTTTGCATACCTACAGAGCATCGGTCCTAGCCTTTCCGGTGACTATACTGGTGCGTATCAGGTCACTACTTTGATGGCCCACTATTCCGAAGACAATCGGCTACTCCGAAGGTCCACTACTACGTTACTACGAAATGTTGTTTTAATTTTTTCACTGACTCCATCGTCCAGTATGTTCTGCCAATTTCACGAAAGGGTTATTAAATTGTTACTTAATAACCAAAATATCCACACAAAAAATTGGACAATGTAGTCCAATAACTTATGTCTGCCCTTTTTACTGTCTGTGTAGTTAAGAGTTCTTGTATCGTATCTTCTTTGAAGCTCGAAAGAGAAATATATGATCATATTAAAGTTATAAATTGAAAGTATCCTTTCATATTTGGAGGAGGCATGGAATAGCGCCTTCTTTTAGGAGTTATAATTTCGGAGTATCAATAAAACAAACCCATAAGTGGACTCCCCATCTCTGAAAATGATATAGACAATGTATTACAAGACCCTGTTAGAAATCAATTTGAAAAAAAAACAGTGGGCCGAAATTCAAATTAGCGAATAGTGAATTGCAAAAAAATCTCAAAATTGCATAAAGTTCAACCAAACTAATTTTGTTCTCTTGATCATATTTAATATACTTCAACAGAAATACAATAATCAACATTTCGAGGTTCATTATCAGGGCTATTGGGCCGGCAACTACACTATATCCTCTAGTGCATGTTAAAACAGGCACCAGAGATTAAAGCGAGCTCTCAAGTGCAGTCGGAAACCCACCCTGAATACCAACATATACTTGGTAAACGTCGGTAAAAGCACCTCTCTGGTGCAGAGCTCGTTAAAAACTACATGTGTACGACATTGATATACATGTACTAGTAAGAACATAAACCAGAAATAAATACACATTGTACAGTTGATATCGAATGTAAAAATAATGTCAAGTAATAAACCCACTAATGTAAACTGTTTCTTGCAATTCATTGCATATACATGATGCACTTATGCTCAATACATTGATTTGATAGCATTCAAGGATAGATAGTACTACTTACTTACCGATAGTTGAGGTTTTGGCTTTCAGTTGAGTAAATGGTCCATTCCGTGCATGCACGCGTTTGATAAACTACATGTGAATAGTAACCTAGGTTGCGTAATGGTCATATAGTATAGTTGTCTTGAGATAGCTGACCGGTACTATATATATATATATATATATATATATATATATATATATATATATATATATATTGAAACACAGTACAGGATTTTTACCGGCGTTGTCCAAGTTGTTTACTAGATGATCCTATCGCTTGAGAAATGTCACTTGAAATACGACACAGTGGTGTTCTAGTCGCGTTAAACGAGTGAGGATAGCAATTAACATTTTCACGCCTGTAGCGAAGGCAAGGAAACTCACGCCTGACTTACGGTTGGCTCACGGTGCGCTCATACTTCGCCCATGCCTAACTCACGGTAATAATTTATTTTGGCGATTTTAAATGTCATTGTCTATGGTGCACATTGCTTTACGAATGACGTAAAGAATTACATTTCGAAACAACAAACTACAGTGTATACACCAATCGGAAATTCTATAGAATCCAAAAACATATTTTAAAGGGAATTGCATAAGATCCTGTTTAAGTCCCTGATGAACTTCCTATAGCATACTATATAGAATACTCTCTGAAAGGCTTTCCAACCTTAAATTGTATACAAATTTTGGTTACTCAAGTGCCGGAGAGAATTAACTCTAAGGATGATAATTAAGTTTGTCTTTGTTGTATATTGTTCTATGTATTATGGTTTGAACGACGCTTAATGCTGTCGACGTTGTGCATCGCTCTATATATTCTGATTATCTGGTACTTATGGAAGTCCTGTAAGAATCCTATTGGAATTCAATCCTATCCTATTGGACGTCCTATAAAATCCTTCTGAGCTTCCTATATAACCCTCTTGGACTTCCTATGGAATCCTTTTGAGCTTCCTATAAAATGCTAGTGAAGTTCGACTCATTTCAGTGCCAGAAACAATTTCCTCTAAAGATGTCACTCAATACTTCCTATGATGACATCGACCTGTGTACTATACTCATATAAAACTTTTTGTAACCTATAAGAAATCCAATGGGAGGTTCTGTACCTGGAAATTGAACTTCCAATATTATCATACTGAAATTAATAATATAATTATATTGAACTTTATATAGAATCCTATTGGAATATTCTGAAAAGATTTTGTACTGTGTATAAGTTTTTCTCCTTTCAGTGCAAGAAATAATTTTCTCAAAGGAGGATGTTAAAAACCTTGCTATAGTTTTATGCATTTTGCTTATACAATACCTTTTGGAACGTAACATAGCAACTCTAATATGAAATTTTATATAATAGTCTATAAGATCCTATTGAACTTTGTATTGGATCCTATTGGAACTTTTTATTGGCAATCTTATCGAAATTCGCATATTATACTATTGAACTTCTCGTATATCAAATTATCTTTAGAGTCACTGCATGAGAAAGTCAGGCAGATGCGGGAACATGACATATCACGGATTTTTTTAAAATATAGCTTAGTTTTACACTTAGGTGGAATGGTCAACACCTAAAATAATTTTATTTTAAAATATCTAACTTCTTCACAGAAAACTGCCACCTCGAAATTTTTGGCTAGTTTATGACTTCGGAAACCATAAAATTTTAGCATTTTTGTTGCATCACTGCGCAAAAACTACAAATTAACACAAACTAAGAATGACATACTGAATAAACCCAACTCCTGTCTTCATTAAAATGTAAAATTCATATTTGAAACGTATTCGAAAATTAGCTATTTTTGTTACTTATTCAACCCACCGGAGTCAATTTGTGTATTTGCTGGAAATGCCCAATATTCGATCAATATTTCATTTACCGCGCAAAAATACTAAGAAAAGTAAATAAACATACTACATGTGAAAGCTGAGTCTTTGTAGAGTTCATATCTATTAGAACATTCGTGGACAGCGACATGTGTGTCCTGCAGGTTTTGATTGAAACCACCCACTTTGGTGCTTTTGGTCGTCCCGTTCGCCACTTCTGTCACCCTCATTAACAAACCAACAAAGTTCTTAAGATTTATGGGTAACAAAAAACGATGTCAACAAGATCGTTAAGGTTATTCCAAGCTTCAAATCTGAATAACATTAAAATTCTTGCGGCTAGTGCTCAAAACTTCACAAATAAGTTTGAAATTACGGCCTCAAAACGATGGCAATTGTCGCTCCCGTAATGTCTGCGTGACGTCTAGTAACCTAAAGTGGTTCGGAAAAAATAGGAACGTATATCAACACGAGGCAAGCCAAAAATCATACTTGATTGAATGGTTATTGCTAACCATACCTTTTAAGTACCGAAGAGCCACGGGGAGCACTGGTCCTGTAAAGGTGAAAATCTTCCGAGTAATAATTTATCTGCTGCTCATGAGATGGCGCACCGGTTTACCGAGTCGGAAAAATGAACCTTCTGTTGAACAAGTTCTACTCATTACGCAGTGCCAAGTAAATATTTTAGAGTGCGCCCAAGCGTGTAACTTTTAGAAATCCTACATTTTTGGCTTACTATCCAATGCACGGAAAACGTATATTGGCTATTGCTATTTCTATAGGAGTGTTTTCGCCAACCTCCCGTCAACGTTTCAGACAGTTTTATTTACAATTAACACCGGGACTTCCATTTTAGTGATGACGATTGCAAAGCAAAGGACTGAAACGTAGATTCAATGAAGCATTGCAGGTTCAGGTGAGAATGGACCAGAAGATTCCAACCGTGATTATAGAACATCCGTAACACGAATTCCAGAAGTACATAAAAATACTACATACATGTAAGTCTAGGAATGTCATTGGTTAATCTGGGCATAAGATGTAAAACCACTAACAGAGATACAGAATTTCAAAAGGGGCAATGGCAGTGGTGCTATGAATTTAAAATACAGACAGACTACGAAAATGTCAAATTATTGTACGTAAGGTATCGGTGAACTTAAGTGTTTTATTATTTAATACTCATGGAAACTCTGACTTGCAATACATAGAAAAATACACTAGTGCAGTATTTATTACACAGGAAATTTATACAACGCAGCCTTTGGTCATGGTTGACATCGAGCTATGGATAGGACACTTTAGTTTCCCACCTGTAAATTCATTATAGTACATGTGTGTATTATACAAGTGTGGGTGTTAAAGCAGGTTGTGAACGTTAAGTCTTGGGTATGGAGATCTTTTGATCAAAACAAGTAAAAATGAAATCATAGCCTATATCACACTGCATTTTTGTCAACACCATACAAAAACAGGAGATTTGGAAAGTGCTCTGGTATTATGGTTCCAGGGATGTTAATAATATGTAATACATAAAATAAAAAACCTTTAGGTGGTGCAGCATACATTATATTCGTCTGAAACAAGACAATCGTTGTCACATTCTTGCCAAATTCCATACATCAAGGAACTTGGTTGATACAGAACCGCTAGAGGACGCATCAGCACTCAGACATGTCCTAAAATTTGTGCCGGGCATATTCTCCTCAATAATGTAACACATACATCAAATTGCACCCAGATTCATCAACAGAACGTTGTAAATATTGCAGCGCAGATAAATAAACAAATTGCCACTCCGGGCGTCTCGGTGATTGCACCCATCAGAAAACCTGTCAGTCGTGATCATCTCAATAGGAACACTTGAGCAAAATTTCAGAACTATCCTCCGAGCAGTTTCAAGGACATAGAGGCTGCTGCCAGAAATAATAATATTAATAGCACAGAATATTTTAAATCCAGCCGGAAATAGCAGTTTGTTGTCGTTTCCTCAACAAAAACAAATATACCATATTGCCCGAAAATACATTAAGAAACTTGGTAGATATAGAGGCACACATAAAAAACCTAAATTGGCCTTAAGCAGTGCTGTAGTGGCGCGTAGACATAGGTAGGCGCAACCAACCACCTTTTGGCATTTCAGCGTAGTGCCTACGCACCATAAGTTACACTCAGTGCTCAAGGTGATACGGTGGGCTTTGGGCGCCTACTCACCTTTAGTTTTACCCCTATAGCACTGCCATTAAAGGGCACCATAGGAGATCATCCAATCAACAATCAGTGTCAGTCGTGCTCATCTCAATGGCAACGTTTCTGTACACATTGAATAGATACGCTAAGAAGTAGGAAAATGTGGCTGTCTCCATAACTGACACTGATGTGCAAAATTTGATGAAAATCAGTCAAGGAACTTGCTAGATAAAGAGACTAACATGAAGAAGTAAAGTTGCCATTAGGGGCACAGTGGTAGTCAAGTACATCCCAAAACTCTCTTTTGCATCTCTTGTAAAATTTCAAATTCACCAAGGATTTGGAGATGCAGCTCAGCAGATGCCAGACAAAAAGACCAGGATGACGGCATAATGGGCCTACACACGCATGCTTGCAAACAGTCATACAGAACACGGCAAAAGTAATCAGACACTATAAATCTTTGCCCCACCTGATAGCTAGTCCTGTTAATGAAAAAAATGACTGGTAATAACTATTACCACAGCTTATTAGACAGCTTATTACAGAATGTCTTAGCCACCATACCAACTTTCCTGTTTCCCTTCATTTTCAGTCACAAGGGAAGACCACTTTGACCACGAATTCTACTTTTGCCCCAGTTGTCATGGCAAGGAATTCCGGGTTATTTTGTCAGGATACGTTTGGCTTGAACTGTATATTAATGTATACATTCAAATAACCTGGAAATGACAGTTAAAGGGACACCTGGCGTAAGAAGAAATCTCACAGAAAATGTCAAGGAATCAAACTCACTAGCAACATTACTTCATAGCAATAGACACACCATAAGGTGCACAACAAGAATACAGTAACAATGATGATTACGATCTACATGGATACTGCTCAAGATATATTCAAACAGCAGTTCTATGATTGTGTCATGCAGTTCTCGTTTGTTGAGAACATCTCATTGGATAGCTTTTTTGACCAGTTGTCATGCCTTCGTTGAACGCATCAGTCAAAAACATCTTTACGCTTTCAGTCATTATTTCAGACCTTTATGCTGTCTTCAGAGCCCACCCCATTGTGCTGTATGACTCTCCTGCTGTTTGGGTACTAGGTGTTTGCATTTTACACCTGCAAATGTAAAACTAAATAAGAAAGTATATGTTACCTATTCCATTGGCAGGAAACCAAAACAACAATTGCCAAACACTCGTGAACACCACTCATACACCTAATTGTATGCTGATTCCTGTTCACACAAATCAAACACAGCTTTTGCAACCAATAATCAGTTCAAAAACTCCCGTGTCTAAGAATCGTGTGCATGACTTAGGGAAGAGTGTGTGAGGAGCGTTTAAAGGTAACAAAGCTGGATGCAACAGCAGGAGCCATGCTTTTTGGATGGGTAGCCATGTTTTGTTAATTCACAAAATGAGCTTACAAAATCCAAATGCTGTGGTCATAAGTGAGAGAGTTGTGCTGTTTGAGTGGTCTGATTGATACATTACTCCACGCCAAAAAATCCAGCCTACATTTGTGCGAATGTCCAAGCCACGGCTGCATAGGCTGTTGAGTAGCATGTTCCACAAAAGCTTCACTTTTTGTTGGGTTGTAATATAGAACATCACACAGCGCATTTCCATGTTGACTATTGCGTCAACTTGGAACATTCAGTGACTAAAATGCACAACAAAGGTTATATGTCAAACTTATGGATTTGTGATGCCAAAGTGAGATCAACGAGCATGCTGTTAGGTCATGAACTTCACCTTGTATACCAGTGACTTTGACAACCCACTTTCTCTCCACATCAGTGATTACGTTCAAGGCTGTTTATCATGCCAGCCCATGCTAACCTGCTGCTTGGGTTCGTTTCGAGAGGCAAAAGTGATGTTACAGCCATCTTTTGGACACGGGAATATCTTCGTCTTTCGATTGCTGAAACTAGTGAAAGGTCTCAATGAGGATTCAACATGACATTCCTCAACCACTAGTTCCACTGGCTTGCAATCAGAAGCAGGATTCCCCAAAACCACCCCATCTCTGACCCCATATGCCTTCAAAACAACCACTTTTCTAGTTGAAATAGGTAACTTAGTTGTAAGCATTAGAGCACAAGTCCTTTTTAAAAATCAAAGTATGAAAGAATATTCCATTCCATCAAATATTTAACTTTTGTTTCAGACCTCATACACAACTGAAACTAGTTCTCAGATGGTATGACTAATCACAGTGAGCTTTCTGAGAAAAATATGAATTGTTACGTAGCTCACCCTCAAATAAGAAGCTAAGTTGACGTAGTCCTGGGATGGAGTGGTGAACATCCTTTGCATTCCTTCGGCTGCAAACGTACACCTTGGCTTACAACCTAGATACTGCCACATACGGTGATTTGGACATATAATCTTTTGTTCTAACAGGCTGGCCAGTTCCTTTGTCTCTCACACTCCCATTCGTGTCAAATTGCCAATCAACTCCCATTTTTCCAAGTGATCTAGTGCGTTGACACTTTTCAGGTATTTCACAACATCTTTGGTGTAAGTAACACAGCGGCTCGCTGGCTATTGCCGATTTCCTTCAGAGCGTGACCTAATTTCGTGAACCTCATTCCGTTTCTTAGGTAATGTCAATAACGCAAAATTTCGCTAAAAGAACGCTCGAAGCAATTCTGGTTATCTTGAAAACAATTTAATATGATTTTGTATTACGATATACTTCCAATTTGGATCATATTTTTCATATTTTCTGCTTTGCCGCCCTCTATTGGTGGCAGTATGAAACAGGCGAAAGTGGTGAAAGTGCCTCCGCTAAAGTGTAAATTCGAGAATTAAAGAAGGTGCTGTCCACGGAAATAACTATATCTTTTCAAAGACGAGAGCTGTAGCTATCACAGAACTCATGTGTGGGTGGTGTGCGTTTTAGCGCGCTTGCATTACATAGGCCTCTATGTACAGTAGGTCTTAATTTGGTAACTGTATTTGGCCCGTGGAGGCAAGGAATTCAAACGTTCCTTAAAAAAATATATAAATACGTCATTCTGAACTATTTTTGGCATTGTCAATTACAAAAAGGATAGTTGTTTATAACTCAATCAAATTTTTATTTTTGAATGCCCGCAAAGTGGTTTAATACCCATGGAAACATAGGGCATTTTCAAGAGTCGCACACAAGGGGTTAGGCCATTTTTTCACCCGATTTAGTTATTCGTTATATATTTACAAACTGAGGAATGACAAAACTAATTTTTATGTTTTTGTAGAAAATTCACCCCAAGTGATATATGTACCATATCAAATTCAAAATTCGCGATATATCATGTTCCCATAATATTGCAAATTGCCTGACGTTCTCATGCAGTGACTCTTAATAACAAAACTTAAAGTGGCCAACTAAATTGCTGCTCCATTTCTGCTGTTGTAGCCATAATATTAACTCTGAAATCTAAGGGAATATTTTGATTATGTGCAGAATAAAGATTGTTTATATCTTGAGTGACGGCTTAGCAGGTGTCAATGAAAATCGATTTAATGAAGAGTACAGGTAAGCTTTATTGTAATTAAAACCACGAACCAAGGGCTTAAACCACTGGCTATTTAGAAAGCACTGCAAACAGGTGTGGAGAATTGCGGCCAAAAGTATCAACCAAATGACAAAAAGTGTGTTGATGCCGAAGACTCACACCCCGTGTGTGCTCAATGCACTTCCATTGAGAGACTACATAGTCTCGTTACGTGGTAGGTTTTTAGCAATTAGTTTCTTGCGACATCGTTCAGTAATGGTATCCCAATCAGATACCCTACTCAATAACGGGTTTATTCAGTGGAACTAAGTGTTTCTTTTCGGAAACTCACCCGGGACCCGGATGCTAGGCTGACATACATTGTGGTGTGTGGGACGTGCCGCTCAGGAGTCAAAGGTGAAGTTTTCATAACAGTTACTCGTCAAAGCTATGCTGTGTCCAATAATGTTCTCTAGATGAGTGAGTTTCCTTATTTTATAGCGGACACCATCCCCGGGACTACCAGTTTAGTTACCGCATTAAGATGAATGAGCAATTCAGTAAATTTGTAACATTGTAGTGAAATAAATATTGACACCTAGAATGAATTTTATTTGTTGTGTTCAGAAGCACATTTTAAGTGTTATGAAATATAAGCATTTTTAAATCACTTTTAGCCTGTTCCACGTTTTAATTTAGATCTTAAATATGCCTTGGTTACAAAGATTATTTGCTTCTACGTATAAACATAAATAGGAAATGTCAAGTATAGCCTCTATTTTACCTTTCGACGGAGTGAAAAGCAGTCCTTCAGCAAAAACCTGAAAAATGCGCCTCTCATATCAGAATTCAGCCCTCGATATCCCTGATTATGGACTCGGGTACGTTGGAAAAATTACAAATCATTAAATAACGTTGTTCTTTTGTATGTATGTGGTTGTTCAGTTTGCCATTTTGTTTTTAAATACACTGATTATTGTTTATTCTCGAATGTTGCGCATAGCAGAGTCTCATACAGCTAGCTACTATTGAAAACATTCTTTGCTTGCATTTGGAACTATTGTCATAGACAAGTTAACACAAAATTTAAAACTGTTCTAGTGCCTTCCTATGAAAGGTCTAAAAATCATTGCAAACATAAACAAAGCAAATGCAAACAAAGAGAATAATTCATTTTGATCGCCGGACATTTCAACAGGAAAACGACAATTCGCAAGCGTAAACAGTAATCATTTCAGCTTTATAAAGTATCAGCACAACTGCACTGTATGGGACTTTAAATCTGACGAAATGCTGTGGTTTGAATAATTAGTGACTAACTTGTCTGTTGATGAAAAAATTATTAGATCATCAAGTTATAACATTAACAGGCTTTTTAATGACAAATATGACGATGCAGTCACCAAATGTCATTTCCCCATAATATTTGCCAAATTGAAGCATTTACCATTTGTTTAAATCTTTTCTTCTGAAAGGAAAAATTAATTTCACTCAGTGAGAAAGTACCGGCATTTATACCACTTGCTTTTGGTTTTCATTTCACTGGGATCTAGTTTTAATGCCCTATAGAAGCGCTTGTAAAAAAGTTTTGTCAGGTGGCTTACCCCATGTAACCTCATAAAGCCTCAATAACATCCACAGTTAGATCCTTGAAAATAAACACAACAGCAAATCACTCGACTCGCTTTGTGCCCAAAATATAACCCTGAACTAGACCAGAGGGTTTCTAGGTCATCTTTAGCTTAAGTCCCTCATGTTTCTTCCAGAATGTTGTCTACACATGACTCATTGCCTATGCAAGGACATCCTCACCAATGAGGCTGGTGTAGCTGTCAGATCTAGTTCCTCTTTACACACAAACAACCCACTGGCACAATTCTGCATGGTAACTTAGTAATGCGATTAACATTTCTCCAGAGACACTGTCTTGTACATTGTGCCATGCAGCATTACTGGTGTCAGGAGTAACAAAGCTTGTCTATGTTGTGGCTTGAAGAGGCCTTAAAAGTGTCACTGGACCTGGAAAAATATTGAAACATGCATAATGACAATATAAGTACTTCAGGTTGGGTCAAAAGTGTTGCCTTTGTTTTTCAAAAATACTATATAATAACTGGTCTGCAATTTCACATAAAACTAAATAATTACAATTTCCAGAAAGCAAGGATGTTTATAATAAGTATTGTGTAAACCGCGTCTTTATTTTTCATTTCTAGCCATTGATAACAATTCCTTAAGCGCAATACTTGTCTGCAAAATATGATAGTTATTTGAGACAACTTCAAACCTCTGTTTCTCATTTTCAAGCCTATTGATTTTTGATACTTTCATCAATTTTAAACACCGATTACAGATTCACGGGTCTGTCAAGCCCACTTCTGGTCTAAGGCTGAGGAAACCGTTTCTCTGATTTTTAATATATTTCTTCTAAGAAAGACTTGGGTCATTTAAAAACAATGGGTAATCTTTCCTAAGACACCATTGCCTGTGTATTTACAGTAAAAATAATGTGTTCAAATACTACCTCACCCGTATGTTCACAGCAAAATGAAATTTTTACAAAAATGGCAGTCATGTGAATTAATAAATGACTTTTCAAGGCATGAGTTAAGACTGTTCTGTTATTGAGACGTAATGTCTTTTCATGGGTTTACGATGGATAATAAAACAGTTTCATGAAACTTGTAAGAAATGCACGAAGGTTAAGAATTACCTCATCGTCCTCTTTACCCCGGACACTATTAGCTGTTGTTACCACACATTCAGTTGCACCAAATTTTATAACCCGAACCCCCTATGGTAACCTCCTGAATAAGCAAATGAACAAAACAACTTACATACCTTTCTTTAAAAGTAGCTGTCCGTTTTCAAATTCTTTGTTCTTTGTCTCCTATATAGAAAGTAAGCGTTGACAACAGATTTGCACTGGATAGGAAGATCTTGCTGGTTAGCTACATTCAACTGCTTAAAACCAACTTTTGTCCATTCAAGACAGTTGCAGAAGCGATGTATTTCTCCCGTGCACGGGACTAGCACTCCAACCTAAAAACCAAAGGCCAGGTGAAAACAGACACGATATATTTCCATGTCAGCATGTAATAGATTTCCGGACGACATGGGATAAAGGGTAATCAAATAGTCTAATGGATATGTGTCTCTTGTAGCCTTTGCGCTTGGATTGTAATCTTACTTCCCTAACAAATATCGATTTGACAGCATAAACATTCAGCATTCATTGATGTGACTGTCACTGATAAACAATGTCAGAAATCACTCCAAACATTAATATTACTCCTTTGATGAACGAAATGATCCCAACTACTACGTCTAGTCTTGCAACACACATCACAACAACCAACGATTAACCCGACTGGCGAGCTGCCACGAAGTCAACATCGAATAGTACCTCAGTGAACCTTACTTTTCTATGAAACCATGCTTACTTAATCTCGAAGAAGCACCCTTTTCACGCTATCTCAAACTCAGTTGGCACTGCTGCAAACCATTTCACCACGCTCGCGAAATCGAGAATGCTTAATCTATCACCACTAGTACACGCGCGCCCTCTAGTAATGTATACATTGTCGAATAGCCAATTACATGTATATTATGGAACGTTAACATAATTTGAAAGATTGAAAACGCAAAAAAGAATACAAAAATGTCTCGTGTAAAACCAGGTTAGTGTACCAATTTGAAGCATAAATAAATAAATACAGCGACCATAACTCCGGCTCTATGGTCGCCCAGTGTGTGGCTGCGTTGCGAGCTTTGTGGGAGCGGTACTGTATTGCCCATCGTGAGGTATCCAACCTGTCGCTCGGGTGATGTGCCCTAAGTCACACGTCTTGCCTGCACTCTGTAGGGGGGTTGAGCTGCAACAACTATGGCGGCAAATCCGAGAAAACCATCGGTCCATTTCCCATTGGTTGCGACCTCCTTTTTTCCACATTCCCTGCCACTCCTCTACCAGGGTCACGGCCACCACGCGGGTTGTGGCGGTGGACAGGATTGTTCATCCATGAACAACCCTGCCCATTTGACACTTACTGAGCCACAACACCACGTTCCTTACAGTATCTGTTTTATCACTCCGGATGGTCTGCTCACTCAGTTTGTCTGGAACCTGCTTTGCAGTTTGTTATAGCCCAGGCTGTTTGATGTACTCACTTGGTACTTTATTAGATTATATTTGCCCATTTTGCGGTTGTACCCAATTGGTACTTGTTATTGAATTTGCCGTTTTGCTCGACCCAGTTGGTAGGCAATCGGTCAATACCCATTTGGTATTATGTACCCATTTGGTACTGTGCTAACCTGTGCCACTTAGTATCCGATACTCAATTACATATTGAGTATCGTAAATGTGTATGTTGTCTCTTGTAATTAAGGAACCCATCAGGTTCCTCATGTGAAATATTCATTTGTAGAGCTGTGACCCTGAAATTCCCAATACAACTTAAAATATATATTATTGTTGTTTTTTATTTGCCCCTAATAATGAGATTTATGGTACTCTGACATAAGTCATATTATTTGGGAAAATAACATTCTATAGCCCTTCATCCTTCACATCCAACTCCTAGTTAGTTCCTACCAAATCCGATGGTAGTGCTGTTTGTTCTTTCTCCCCAGTTTCCTGTTGGCCCAAACTCAAGCAACAGTATACATGTACGCTCACTCGTAAGTTTTCCCAATTAGACCATTTGATACCTCCCCCGCCCTCCCTACCCTGGGTTCCACAAAATCACAATTTAACCGCTTTATATCTTTCCCACCCTCCCTACCTTTTGTCGAACAAAATCTGCAGTTGGTTATTTTTGTTGTTGCAGCCACTGTTGGTACCTCCTTCAAGCCCGCAACGTGTTACCGCCAAGCACGACGAGACGTCCCTGGCTAGCGACCAGACCTGTACTCGAGCGTCCATCACTGCAGCTTGCCTCTCTCCACCCCGGTGGCAGCTCGCAGCACATATTGAGCCATAAAACCACGTTCCTTACAATTTTGACACTTACTGAGCCACAACACCACGTTCCTTTCAGTATCTGTTTTATCACTCCGGCTGGTCTGCTCACTCAGCTTGTCCGGAGCCTGCTTTGCTGGTTTTTATAGCCCAGTTGGCAATTTGATGTACCCACTCGGTACTTTATTATAGGGTATGTGCCCATTTGGCGGTTGTACCCATTTGATACATGTTATTGAATTTGCCGTTTTGCTCGACCCATTTGGTAGGCAATCGGCCGATACCCGGTTTGGTATTAAGTACCCATTTGGTACTATGCTAACCTGTTCCACTTATTATCCGATAATCAATTAGACATTGGGTATCGTAAATGTGTGTGTTATCTCATGTTATAAAGGAACCCGTCTGGTTCCTTTTGTGAAATATTCATTTTAGAGCTGTGATCCTGAAATTCCCAATACAACCTGAAATATATATTATTGTTGTTGTTTTATTTGTCCCCAATAAATATCCATACCGCACAGCTTATTGTAAGGACATACTTAACACCAGAACAAAAACTGTAACAATGCCTGCTCTGTAACTATTGTTGAGGTATTTTGCATTCCTTATTGTTTGACATCGTTTGCATTGAAATTGGGGGTAACCGTGTACTTTACAGTGTTCTTTTTTCCTCATGTGAGCTTTTGACATGATAGTAGAAAGTTGCGGTATTATTGGCGCCCGTAAAAGTACATTTGTTACATTCTTGTGCCTTTGTACTTTGGTTTTCTGAGTAAAATTCGTGTTAGCTAATGTATTCTGATTGTTGCTCAATCTGTGTTACTGCAATTATATGTACGTATTGTGTACATGTATCATTGCAGTTTCACGGATTGGCTTGTGTGTCTGAAAAAATGTTATGAATAAACGTTTATATCCAGTGCAACTTGTCGTTTTGAAAGATCCGCAACTACAAAAACTGTGAGCACACCAGTGTGTCAGAAGAATTATATGTTGGAGAACAATACTGTTTTTGTATGTTCTATACACTGAAATTTCATATAATTCTTTGAAAATTACTGATGGATTTCTGTAAGGTCTGATAGGAATTCATATAGGAAATCTCATGGACTTCCTTTAGGACCTTATAAGCTATTGGCCAAAATCTAGGGTTCTATACAATATCCTACAGCACATTCTTTAGAATTTCATATAGGGAATCCTACATAACTTTTATTGAATTGCTTAAGGAAATGTTACAGGATCCAATAGAAATTCCAATTGTATTCCTATAAGATCTAATAGAATTTCCTTTAGGAGATCCCATGAGATTTTACAGGACTTCCTACAGGATATCTTATAGAATTTCTATAGGAAACGCTATACGATTTAATAGGAAGTCCGATTACATGTAGATTCCTGTAATGTCTGATAGGAATTCCGATAACAAAGCTTATAAAAACTTACATACGTTCTAATGTGATTCTATAAGATGTTGGACCAAAATCTAATTGGATATCCTATACATGTACGGCCCTTTTAGGATATCCTATAGGAAATCCTTTTGGAACTTTTCGTAAGGTCACGGGCCCACCATAGCTTACCCGAACATCGCCATGGGTTCACCTTACGGGTTTTCTTCCCTTAGAACTCAGACATCGGTTTACCAGCGAATAGTTACGAGCGCAAAGTCACATGCCTAACATTAGGAACGCACGTGACCGACTCGAACAACTTTCTCAATGGATATAACCAATGAGCTTATAGCAGGAGAGGAAAAGTGCCATTGAGCTACATATACAGTATGGAGACGACACGGCACTACTTGGAAGCTACACAGCGCGCGTCCCAAGGGGTCCGTCATATTGGTAGGGAGAGGAAATGTACACAAATTCACGCTAACCATATGGGGAGGCCGGGGAATTTTTAAAATACAATTTTAAATATTAGATACTAACTAAGTTTTGAAATGTTGGTAATATTAAAGGAACATGCCCCCAAAGACAACCTAATTTGAATCAATTTAGATAGAGCAGTTCTACTCCATAATGACACGTACGGTTGCGTTACCTAACACATGACGGCAGACGGAGGTGTTGAAATT
The DNA here is from genome assembly GCA_002633005.1 of Phoronis australis. NCBI lineage: Eukaryota > Metazoa > Phoronida > Phoronidae > Phoronis > Phoronis australis. The sequence goes on from NMRA01000520.1 coordinate 202,487, forward strand.
ATCCAGTGACGTCATCGGTTTCACACGCACTCTGTTCAGCAGTTCACAACACGGGTTACTGGTGTCAGCTTATCGCATGAAGTCATCGTATAAGACAAATAAATCATCAAACTTAGATGTAAAACCCTTAAAATACACCGAGTTCTCATAAAAACGTGTTGTTTTATTTTGCTCTTTCGTATTCATTGGTATTTGGACACACCGTAGCCTACAAAGTTCAGCAGACCAATAAGGTCCTTAGCAGGAGTTTGGGGTCTGTTCGGAGATAATTTCGAAGTATTTTCCGTGAGATACAGACACGAGAACCTAGATCTGTGTTGTTTAGACTTGTGATTTTTTGAGTTCCAAGCACAAAACGCTTGTTATTCTGGCCAGTGGCTCGCAGCCCGATAGGCCCGTCGTGGCCGGCCGGATTGACTCGTTATCCCGAGCAGGCCAGTGGCTCGGAAACTGATCATACAGCACGAACATAAACCAGCCAAAGTTCAGTGGAAACTAAACTTCCAGTCAAGAAAATATTATACTAGTGAGCCAAAGTAATGTGCACGTGATTATGTTGGTGAATTACCACGAAACTTCAAATCTACTTACTCGCCGGGGGCCGCGAATTCAGGTTCCGCTTTGGCCACAGCACCGTCAGGGCAGAAGTTGTGCATTGACAATCATTATTTGAGTAATGTTAATTTAACTAAAGATTTCCCTAAAACCTGGCCGTGGGATGGAAATAGAGTTGTTTCACAACAGTTTCTGCCACCAAACACTAAGTTAGCTGAGCTCACACGGCCTCGGTGTCCCGTCAATTCGTTTTATTGCACCTAAAACCGTTAACGCAGTGATTTATTCATTGCTGGCATCTCAAATCATTTGCACTCACGAACACTCCAAAGGCATAACAAATTGCATCTAATGAGACAGACTTTGTTTCAGTTTTAAATAAGGTTGAGTGAGAATAATTCATTTTGAAAGTGAACGCTCAGTAATAAACGCCAACATGGCAACGCATGAATCCCGACTTAGGACGAGCAAGAGCTCATCAGTCCCGACTTTGCAGGTGGATCATTAAGTTTTACAGGCTATCAATTCGAACAGGACTACACTGATGAAGAAATACTAGAGAGGCGCCGTGAACAAGTTCAAGCAACAGAACGTATGGAGTTATTTGGTAAGCGGGCATTCGTCAGGCACTGTCGGCGTCTGCAGGCCACAGACACGGAGATGTACTTCCTATTTACAGCGTACATTTCATTCTTTTCTACCATGAGCCACTTCCTAAGCATTTCGGACTCACGAGAAAGTAAAAAACGATATATCCGCTTTCCTTGCAGCTGCTTAGTTCGGACAAGCGGGAACGATGCACCGCAACATGGCGGCCTTCACTCTGCATATGAACCACTGACGTCGCTAGCGTGGTTTCTCACCTTCCTCACAGGTTAACGCGACATCTCTTGGCAAGGTAAGGTCGACCGCATGCGAGGCGATGTGGATATAGACCGATTAAGACGGCAAAAAAGACTAATTAAATCGGGTGACATTCTCCTTTAAGCAATGGTCATATAAGTCATTGAATGGACAAAACTCATAATGCTTTGGCTGAAATTCTCACGGAATGATGTTATGGCCAGGGAGGTTTTGCCGGCTCAGTCAAAAAAGGAATCACCGAAATGTAGACATTTTGTAAAGTAAAACCGCAAATATACCTCTATTGCCACCGGTCGTGGGTCGAGGGGATTGTGGGTCGAGGGGGTCGTGGTTCGAGGGGTGTGGGGGCCGAGGGGATTGCAAAATTATCCGTCAGATTTCAGCCATTTTGAATTTAATCCATCGATTCAGCTGAATCCGACTTTAAAGCTTCGAGTTGTTATTCGAAATCACGTGTTGAAACTTGAGCTGTAACTCGAATGTTGGGGTCATCGAGTGCGAATTTAGACTAGAAACTTCTGTATGTAAACCATAAATTATTTGAGCCAATGAGCAACATGTACAGAACTTAAAAACACTTATCTTGATTTAGCATTCAAAATGAGAAGCAAAATGGCCAAAATATTTTTGAATTAAATTTACAGCATAATAAATTAGACCCCGGGATGTTTTGAAAACCATAACCTCACTTTTTAAAGAAAAAATCCAGACCAATTTCAGCTGGCATTAGGTAGCAATGGGGATAAAGAATCTAAATAAATGCAGCCAACATACAATGTTGGGAAAAGGATACCGACCCATTTCAGTTGGCCTTATCTATTTAAAAGTTTGAACAACTAAACACTACCCCATCACCACATCAGTTTTTAAAAATCACGGACTAGAACCATATGCCATTTTTTATATAGCTGTCATGAATTCACGGGCCGTTGCAAAATTTAGCTTGGTCACCTTCTGACTCACACTACCAGTGTTGAGTGATGCAGTGATAAATATGATCAGGAAGAGATAACCAGGAAGGGACAACTGTTTTAGCGCATTTTAACGTGTTTTCAAAACTGATTTCAAATGTAGATGTTAAAGTCGTCTGGATTCCAAGCATTGTGTTTGAAAGCTTATTTCTTAAGCTATAAAATGACACCACTTTGGTCCCCAAAGACTGCATATTAATGGCACTAGGATGCTTTGAACACGACATCATTTACCCTTCCAAAAGATGCCTCTTCCCAGGCATGTACTCGGGCATGATCCTCTTTTTCGAATCAACAGGTGTCACTAATATATGCAAATGAGGCTCGCATCTCCTACGTCATATGACGTCATACGACGCGAGTTTCCAATTTGAACCCTCGGTTGCCTATAGTGAATGACTTGAAACGCAGTTCTACCTGATTGGGCAGATCTAAGAAAATTAAGAACTCACACAAGTCAATGTTCAAAGAACATTGAATGGTTTCACATGAAAATACATTTAGTTGTATTTGGATACGCTTGCATGTGTGTAAGCGTGGACTTTGTCATTTTGCTTAAATACAGATTTAGAAGCAGGTGTTAGTCAAGAAATTAACTGCTCCCGCCACGGTGGCCGGTGCCGTGGCGTCCGAGTCTCCGAGAAGTCTGATCCGTGCATGCGCAATTCGACGAACTAATGCTAGTCGCTGGTCAGCTCCGCTATGATTCATGCGAAATTCGACGAACTAATGCTAGTCGCTGGTCAGCTCCGCTATGATTCATGCGAAATTCGACGAACTAATGCTAGTCGCTGGTCAGCTCCGCTATGATTCATTTGAGTCGACGTGCGGCTTAACTCGAACATATACACGTGTTCTCGCTCCAAGGTCGTTTTGTTTGACCCAGTTTCGGGAAAAGTTCATTTTAATACCGTAGGCGGAGATAGGGGGGCCCAGGGTGCCCCCCCCCCNCCCTCCCGACCTCCCCCCCAGTCTGTGCTATACGCATCTACATTTGTGGTTTGCGCAAAAGCTTACAGCCGGACAAAATGTTGGGCCCCCCTTGTGATATCCTAGATCCGCCACTGTTAATACGGTCATTTCCGGAAGACTTTTTTTGAAAGATATGATACCAAAATCCTTGGCCTATAGAGCTGTATCAAAATTCCTTGTTGAAACACGGCCACTGGTCCAGCTTCTGCCGGGCGTCTGGGGAATATGCTATGAACGCGTGTCCCAAAAATGCACACACTTCAACCCCTGCAGTTCAAGTTCTTTTCCCGTCAATCACTGTGCGCGGATTCTACGCGGGCAGCCTACTGCATGACTACACCTTATTTCTAAAGGCGAAGGCAACCTTTTTTCATGTGACTTTTAGCAAAAAAAAGGTTCGTTGATTATCCCAGACATATTTTTCACTTAATTGCAGCTTTCCGTAATTTGATTAATTTCTCGTCCTCTACTCCGGAAGTGACGTTTTGGGAGGCAGGAGTTTCGCGGCAATTTCTTTTCATTATAGCCTGACTGTGAGAGCTGTAGAGTCAGTCATTGTTCTACCTCGGTTGTGATAAGTTCGGTCGTCGTTTGCTTTTGTTTACAAGTCAGTTAACATGCCACGCTGTTGCTGCGTTCCGGGATGTTCTCATTATCGTCTCACACACGCTTTGGATACCCGCTTTCCGAAGGATGACACACTTCGCGTACTTGGCTAGCTCGTTCATGTGAAGAACGCAGCGCTACCCGTCCACGCAACGTACAAAGCAGTGGAGGGTTACCGAGTGTGTGGCAAGCATGTTCTGCAGTCAGATTATGACAGAGATATGTAAGCTGAATTGATGAAGGTCCCTGTGAAACAACGCCTGAAGAAGGGTACCATACAGTCGCTGTTGACTCCCACCAGTGCCCCGTCGCCAACCCCGAGAAGTGCGTTTTTGAAGTGAGAAGCCTCTCGAGCTGTGGCCACTATATACAGTGACTGAAGGCACTTCATCTACTGTCACCCGTGCCTCCGAGCGTACCCCATTGCGTGCAATTCCGGAAACTAGTTGTGATTCGCCCTGTGTTGTTGTCCCTAGCTCCGGCAGAGCCTGTAAGCAGCCCAGCCGCGATGTTGAGTAGTGTGAGTGAATACAGGCCCAGTTCGACACCCAGTGTAGAGGACTGTTCGTCATCCAATAAACAGGTCGGTGAGCCTAAGTTTGATAAGTTTATTGTGGACTTGTATTGGAGCTATTTGGAAGGTGCCAGGTGTGTGACGAGGGAGTCACACGGCGGGATGTAAGCAGTTTGGGTGCTCAGATCACCCTCCAGTGGGAGTGTGTCGCGAGACACTCGGGGAAGTGGGACAGTTATTCCTCTGTACGTGAGACGATAATGAGTACACCCCAGTATGCAGCAACAGCGTGGCATGTTGACTGACTCGTAAGCAAAAGCACACGACGACCGAACCTATCACAACCAAGGTAAAACAACGACTGACTCAACTGCTCTCACAGTCAGACTACATGAAAAGAAATTGGCGCGAAATTCTTGCCTCCCAAAGCGTCACTTCCGGAGTAGACGACGAGTAATTAATTAAATTACGAAAAGCAGTAAATCAGTGAAACATATGTCTGGGATAATCAACGAACCTTATTTTTGCTAAAAATGACAGGAAAAAGGTTGCCTTCGCCTTTAACGTGGGTGCGTCACTGAGTCACGGCGTGTCCAGCCTTTGCAGTATGTACGGGAATGTCAAGCAAACGATTCGGTTTAGAAGAACCTAAATTCATTGCACAATGCTACTGGGAACTACAAGCATCAAGGAAATGCAAAGACAATCTTTACAAATTGATGAGCAATGACTTGAACTTCTTTTTCGATCAGATCTACGGTTTGTAAATTTTTGAATTTCTTTAGTCTAGTTTTTAATTCAATGCATTCATGAATATCACTGTTATGGTTTAGTGTCCTTGTTTGCGATATGGTGGTCTGATGACGGATCGAATTTTTGCAAGTCAGCCTTCAGCCTTCAACTAAGTTCAGTGACGCATCGCCATTTCTTACATGACAGCTTCTGTGCTGTGCACGAGTGTTTTGTGTTTTTGATGAATTTGGAATCTCAACTTCCCTCGTGAGTAGTTGGCAGTGTCATGTCGGAGGTGTATAGAGGGCGCAGCACTGAAAAAAGTGGGGGCTAAAGCCCCCTCAGCCCCCCTNTGCACCGCCTATGGAACACTGAAAAACTTGGACTGAATTAATACGCTCCGCAAAATTTTTGTTTTACAAATTTTCTCGAATTTTCGAAATACATGCATGAATGATTACAGTAAGTGCACATTTTCAAGAGCGCTTAGACGACCTATGCTGCAAAAACGGAGACCCTAACAACAATTGTCCTGGTCAGGGCCCTCAAGTGGTAAACCATACACTGATACCGAGTTGTCAAAGTTATCTTGAGTTTTCTCTCTGATCAGTATTCGAAGTCTTTCCTTTTTGTCTTTCCCCAGCCGCACACCTTTGTCGGTTGCCATGGTTTAACACTGAGGCATGCAATTTTTTTGGGGTGGCACTCGCCCTTCCCCCGCTTACTAAGGTCCTGATGCAAGGAGTCCATCTTTGGTCCAAGGTCAATGTTGTGTTTCAACACGCACTCGTTGTATAGCTTGAGCATTAAATCAAAAGTTTAAGAAATACAAGAGCAGTTTTACGCATTTAATTGTTCATGTAAAAGGGTTTATGGATTCGTACTGAATTTGTTGCTGCAACTTGTCTCAGGGGCCTGTACCCGGCACGTGACCACAAATGTGGACACTAATTCGGCTATTGCGCAAGTCGACTGTAGCAAGGTGGCCAGTAATGTAAGGCAGCACCAGGCCAGTGGGCGTGTGTGACAACTCGGATTTCTAGTCTCTTATTATGAAAACCATTGAAGGCAATTATCAGCACCTGCAAACAAGAATTTTGAAGTATGAAGAATTTCAGCAGGAGTTTGCTGTAGACTTAGTGGCGAAGCTGCCGACATTCCAGCCACGGTTACTGCCGGTCCTTCGAAGCAATTATAGCACATATATACGATTTTTTAAGAATGGCAAGGGTACGTTTTGTGTTGACGGAAATGCCCATGGCGTCGAGGAATCTGAGGCATTTAATGATGAACAACTGTTGTGGCTTAATTTGGAGAAACACTTAGCAAAACTAACTTCCAGATATGCATACTGTGGCGGAATTAAGAAATACATGTACGATTATGGCAGTGCTAAATGTAGCAGAGTCACAAAGTGTGCTAAAATGGTAGAAATTTAGGCATAACATTTCTGTAGCAGATAAAAGGTTGATTGGCGCAGGAGAAGGCCGATGTCTTCAATGCTCAGAAAAATTTCGGCAGGCAAGAGACTTGCCAAGAAAATGGCCCAGTTGAGTCCGGGCATTCTAAAGGAAAGAACTGCAACCAATTCCAGTTATTCGGTGCAACTTCTCTCACCCGACTGCGTTGTTTCACGATACCGCAACCTCAAACAACGTCAAAGAAACGAAACGCGGAGGGTGAGATATTACAGAGTATTAATATTTATTCTTGGATACAGGTGTCCACCTCAAAATGAATTTCCCACGGTCATTCTTTATGCCGATAGCAATGTTTTCGTCAACTGAAGAAGAACAGGAACCATAGACATCCCGCGCGCTCCGTCTACGGTTCTGACACTTCAAACTTTTGTCAACACGATAGGTAGCCGCAGAAAATTCGATGTTGACCTCATTCTAATCTTCTCTGCAACCAACAGTCTGGGGACGAAAACAATTCAATCCGCTCCTCGAAGTAGGGCTTGCTTAGCTGGAATTCAGAACTACGGTCATGAGAGTGTTTTCAACTCCTGATTGCGAAGCGATCGAGTTAGCTGTGGTATCTTCATCAGCGCGTGCTCTCAGAGGGAGGTCACCGCTTTATCCACTCAAGCGCTTGACAACAACTAAACTGACGAGTCTCAGAACTCCCACATGCAAGTTTGATATGCAAATGAGGGAGTACTTGACTACTGCGCCATCTATACATCGACGGAAAAGCTTAAATACCCGTGATTGCGTGTGGGAAATTGCGGTTGCGTGCGCTGAAGTCGATATTTTCAAAGTACAATTACACCACTGTTTAAGGTTACAAAGTGAGTTTTTTTATATCCTTCTATAGAAAAAGCTTTAATCTCTCTGATAAAATCATCTGTTTCCTTTTAAACGAAACTTAGGTCCTGAAATTAGTCCGGGGAAGTTGGCCAAAAACGGCGGTTTAGCTAGTTGTCCCTTCCTGGTTATCTCTTCCTGATGTGCTTCATTCTGATATTATAGCAATTGGCCACTAACAACTCAATCAAGTCAAAATAGTGATTTTCATTTCTGCACTGCGTTTTATTAGCATTGGTTTCGAGTGCAATAGATCACTGTTGCCACATTTTCCTTCACGCTAATAATGTTATCTTGAAAATCACATCAAAAAAAATTTGACTATGTTATATTTCTTTTCTGGTAAATTGCAATCAAAAGCTTAAGGCCTCGTGGCGCGACTATGGGCAGATCAAAATAAACTCAAAATTATATCCTACAGGGTCTTTACGTTCAAAAAACATATGCTTTTATATAGTTAGATTATATACATGTAGTTACATGTATGTCACTATTCAACTCGGTGCACAGAGAAGTAGTTGTTTATTACTGAATAGTGTCGTAAGCGCCCCCTTTCACACGTATGCCACCTGGTGACTGGTTGTTCATTGACCATCCCATGCAATTTTGAAACAGGCACCTGTGATAATTTGCCAAATTAGCAAGGTTACATTAAGACCTGATGCCAGAAAACACAAAAAAATGTGGCAATCTATTGAACGCGAAACTGGACAATTATACATGCATACATCCGTATCTTCAAAGCATGGTAAGGCACATTCCATCCCTGGCCAACAGAACAGGAGCGTTACCGATGTAAGCGTGCGTTGAGAATACGCGTATAAAATCAATGTATCTTAGAGGATCTTTGGAGATACTTTCAAGTGACCGGCTTTACTTAGTGGCTGCAAAATCGTCACTCAACGTCGGATTGAAACCAGATATCAGCAGCGAAGAACCCGTGACAATACTTTAACTTTACAAGGGTGCATGCGTACCGGTAATTAATTTTTACTTGGATGGAAGCCCAATGGGGATTAGTTTTGCAAGTATCTGAGCAACCAGAATTGGAGAATTCGAGTATTTCAATTGTGATATAAAATTGAGTAATGTCAATAAAGACTTGACCGCGTAACTATATTTAGAAACGTTTAATTAAACGATCCCTAGACGGGGCATTTACGGAATTTGTAGCGTAGAACGCATTGCTATAGAGGCTACGTGCTATTTTACAACGTTATCAGTCGTTAATAATTACCAGAAATATCAACTGCTAAATCCTCAAACAAACAGAAACATTGGAATTAAAACTAGAGTTTATGTAATTCCATGAAAGGTCTTTAGAAAATTCGCCATCACATATGTATTTGTTACCAGATGCCTCAAGAAAAGAAATTATCGTTTTTGAATAGAGGGCTGCCCTGTTATCTCCGGTAGTGTTATCTCAAACCCTTTAATCTTTACGTCAAAACGCGCACTCCAGATAACATCACTTGGGCGCAGATACCGTTTAATCGGACAGACTCGCTGAAAGCGGCTTCGGAAGTCCTCATAATCAGATCATTGGAAAAATCGACGGGAGTCTCCAGGTAAATTATCCTTTTATCCTTTTTTATTTTCGACAGTTGATTTCAGTAAACATGGTGTGTTTTGTTTTTCCATTATTTTTTACAATTTGTCAGCTACAAATCTGCATAAACTTAAAGAAATGAGAATTTTTAGGATCCCGAAAGGCTTTTGACATAAACGATATATAAAAGCCAAACGACATAATGTTTAAATCTCCTTGCGCTCTTGTTTTGGAAAAACTTCTTAACATTCATACTAAGACGAATTGGATGATACTTTAAAAAATTCTTAACCATGGCCTTAATATTTTAATAACAACAGAGTTTCATTAGAAGCTGTACAGTTTTTATCATTGAAAAACTAATTTTTGAAGTACTGTACTGGTGGCGGGCGAGAAAGTCACCTAGAAAACTTGTCACACAGGTGCAAATTTTAAGTTTTGAAAGTTGAAATGTAATTATTGTAGGTAGATAAAGAATACCGTTGTTCAAATATTAGACAGGGTTTTCATGTTTAGAAAACTTTTTTGTTCAAGTATTTATTATCATTCTTAAAACAGTAAAAAACTAGCAAACAAATAAGTACATCCATTCATTCACGCATGCGCCCCTCAGGAGAGACCATTCTCGTATACATGTTCATGTATATGTATCGTAGAAAGTAAACAACTTCTACATAGAGTTAACGTAAACAACGTAATTTTCCCATTTCGCCGAGAAGCTGACATATACAAAGTTTTTATATGCAATTATTATTTCAGCATTATAGTACTCATAAGTTTATGTAATACACCTGTGAAAGTAGGTATATTTTTTGTGATATCTCTTCTTGCAAATGTACAGTTTGGCTACTAGAAAACTTGGTCAACGGAAATAAATGACTTTTAAAAGGTGTGTGCAGTTTAAGTTCTCATATTTTTTAACCGTTTACAACTTATTTTTCATCGTTTTTCATTCATATTCATATGTGAAAGTACAAACACAAACACATCATCATTATTTCGAATCAATGTAAATGTCTACAGATACACTGCACAGGTTTCTCACCTGCGTTCAGGCGTTGCATTCATATCCAACGTAATACTTTCTTGGTACAAACAATGAAATAAAACTATTAAAACACGTGTGTCCATCTGCCCCAAAACCTGTCCACTTGAGTGTTTTCAGTGTGAATAATATTTTTTGTGAATTGTACTATTTCTTGGGTGATTTCTTGTAGCTCTTCCTATTTGTATTCTCAATATATTGTTTGTATATATGGTACTTGAACAATACCAGTTTCGCTGATCGCTAGCTACCCAATCCTGCGGCTGGTGTTTGTGCGTGTTTTGATATGTTCTGTGCATCGTAGCCGTACCTGTAGCCATCTCGGCACATTCCCTGAAATACGCTTTACAATAGTGGATGTTTTACTGCCGAAACATGTTCCTACATTTTAGGGAAGCTGCCTTTATTCAAACTTTACTTCCGTTCGTCAGTACAAGTGCGAGATATTTCAATAGAATTGTCAATATTACCTTCCGCTTGTCCTCATATTATTGTTTTCGTTGATCAAACATTTCATTCTGTCTATCTGTAAAGCATTACCTATCAAAACCAAATTTAGTTTTCCGCGAAAGTGACTTCCACATGCGGATTTACCCGTTCATGCCTCCGATGCTTTGTTGCCGTTTCTACCTTACATCGTCGCATTTCAGCGAAGCAAAAACAAACTTAATAAAAGAATCCTGGGATTCGCTGTTCTAATTTGCCTAGGACTTCCAAAATCAATTTGAACTCTGCAGTCACAATTTTTCAGAATATACGAAAATCATGCGAAAATTTCGTAATTTGGGGCCCAGTTACGAGTATGTTTTACTATCCGTATGTTATCCCAAAGTGTACAAGTACGTTAGACACATGCATGTATTACAGCAGACTGCATGTATCTTTGTTGATACTTTCAGTTGACTGTCTTTCGTTACTGGTGGCACCTCAGTGTCAACCAGTGTCAAGCAAAAGTGAAGGTTTCTCGTTAACATAGGAGACAACGATTATTACAGCACGTTTTACAATAACTTGAACAAACGTATGTATCAAACGGGGCCATTACTACCATAAACTCGTTAAACAACACAGTTAGTGTTGATTTCGCTGTCACGTTTAAGTTAAATGCCCGTTGTCTCCCGATACATATCAGGGTACATATTCGCGGTACTAAAATAAAAATCATATCATTTTGCTTATATAAGAACCTGTTCGTATGCCTGAAATTTTCGGTATAAACGTTCTCATTACAACAAAGAACGCCAGATTGTGTGCTTCCTAAATGTAGGATCCGCCAAACTTACACTCCATCCTTGCATGTACATTGGTGGAGTGAAAGTCGTGATCCTTGTTATGGAACTGGTCAAAGTGTACATTAGAGAGTTTAATAAAAAACGTCAACTTACGAAGGTTTATCTCGTCCAAAGTGATTTATGATTAAGATAAAATTGTCTTTAGTCGTGTCTGCACCGACCAACCTTCTCGCACAGAAACAAGTTGTTTGCTATTTTTGATAGGAAATGATACACACCAGGGTAAAATTAGAATGTTTGTCAAAATTGCAAATTAAACTTTAAAACTTGTTTCATCAGATGTTTGATCAATCACGGATCAGTTAGGTGCAGAGGACCAGGAGTTACCCCTTCTCCACCGCCACTGTTTGTATTAGTGCAATGGAGGAAGATATATTTGAAAGCAAGCAACACAGGTATCCCGCCAAATTCATAGGGGGAAATGCATTGGGTGCAAAATACTGCTTCGTGCAAAGCGTTTTGTGTCGAAAAAAATCACTCCCAACATCTGTCGAGTTGAGTATACCCATCATTTACGGCAAAAGGTAGAACGTTCTTTGCACGCACAGACCACTATTTTTGTTTTCGGGGTCCGGAAAGAAAACAAAGCAAATCAAATCCATAGTTTTCTTCGATGGTACGGCATGTATATTCAATGTTTGTGCGTTTCGCGCTTTAGGAAACTGAGCGCATGCAGTATGTTTTCATTACTAGATGAGAAGTAGTAACATTTGCTACAATTTACCATTTTAATGTAGTGAAAAGTAAAATGTTTATGGTTTTGTATCTAGCAAAACTCTGCGTACCATTGAATTAGCTGTATTTTTCCCACCAGACTGCTGGCTTGTAAGCTCAATGGGTTTTACCTGGACTTTGACTGCTGTGCTGACGTTGACGTCGCTCGCTACTGCGCAGCCTAAGTCGCACATCGTCATAACAGACAACGGTTACGAAGACTTGGTTGCTGCCATACACCCCAGCGTGGAAGAAAATCCGAAAATCATCGACGAATTGAAAGTAAATACACGTATACATTTGTTTATCGAAATCATGAGAAGTATTTCGGAAACTTACGTTTGCGTTCAAGTGATGGGCGAGAGTTTGTTACTAATTGTTTACAGCTACGAAAACTCAGTTGTAACAGATGTTCGTTTCGTATTTCATACATGTTAACGAAAAATGGAATTTTATGTAATCCTCATAACAAATGAAATTTCATATTACCCGCTAAAAATGTCAATTGTGCAGTTCTTGCCACGAGCGGATATGAACATTTAATAGGAAAAACATGTCCCTCGTAAAATACTAGAGCGACACCTATTTTGCAACCTATACGCACTGCAAATCTAACTTTGAGATTCCTGCCTTAAAAACATGAGTTCCCAGTATAACGTTCACCTAAGCTTTACATGTACTTATACCCACGGCGGCTATCACTTTTGTTGATAGGGCAGCCCTAAACTGGGTGCTTTGTTGTTGCTTGGCCATTCAGTGCTTTTTATGTTATTAGTTCATTCTATATTGAACAAACGCCAACGTCTACCACTTCTTGTACTCGCGCTACTGTCCTACTACTATTCAAATAGTAAACGTCGACATTCTTAAAGGCGAAGGCAACCTTTTTTCATGTCACTTTTAGCAAAAATACATGTAAGGTTCGTTGATTATCCCAAACATATTTTTCATTCAATTACAGCCTTTTGTAATTTAAACAATTACTCGTCATTTACTCCGGAAGTGACGTTTTGGCAGTCAAGTATTTCGCGCCAATTTCTTTTCATATAGTCTTACGGTGAAAGCTCCTGCGTCAGTCGTTGTTCTACCTCTGTTGTGATTAGTTTGGTCGTCGTTTGCTTTTGTTTACGAGTCAGTCTACATTCCACACTGTTGCTGCGTACCGAGATGTACTCAGTATCATCTCACGGACAGACGAACAATTGTTACGCTTGCCCAAATATTCCACGACACTCTACCAGTGGATGGTGACCTGAGCACACAGACTGCTTACATCCCGCCGTGTGACTCCCTCGCCACCCACCTGGTACCTTCTCAAAAGCTCCAATACTTTAGACAAGTCCTCAATAAACTTATCAAAATTTGGCTAGCCGATCTATTTATTGGACGACGAAATGTCCTCGTCCCTGCGGGTGTCGAACGGGCCTGTATTCACTCCCTCTACTCAACATCGCAGCAGGGCTGCTTACAGGCTCTGTTACATAATGAGTACATGTACATACGATAATGAGTACATCCCGGTAAACAGCAACAGTGTTGCATGTTGACTGATTCGTATACAAAAGCAAACGGCGACCGAACGTGTCACAGCCGAGGTATAACAATAACTGACTCAACAGCTCTCAAAGTCACACTATATGAAAAGAAAGTGGCGCGAAATTCTTGCCTCCCAAAATGTCAATTCCGGAGTAAAGTACGAATAATTGATTAAATTACAAAAACCTGTAATTTGTCTGGGATAATCAAAGAATATCATTTTTGCTAAAAGAGACATGAAAAAGGTTGCCTTTCCCTTTAAATGAAAGTGGCGTTCACATGCATGCAGAACTGGTTTAATCACTGAATTTCTTCGCTTTTATACCCGTTTTAAATTTTTACTGCGATATTATTTTGGCAGAAAATGGTTACAACTGGGTCGGAGTACTTGTACACTGCCACCAGGGAGCGCGCCTATTTCCGCTCAATCAGAATTCTTGTGCCATCTACGTGGGAAGACAAACCAGAATATGAGAGTGCCACATGGGAGACGTTTGAAGAGGCGGATCTCCGAGTTGACAAGAAGAATCCCGTCTGGGGCCACAACCCGTACACGAAACAACCCTGCGGATGTGGGGAGCCTGGCCATTATATCCATCTGACGCCACAGTTTCTTACAGACAACATGACTGAAGAAAAGTTTAGCAGATCTCATGTTTGGGGTGATGCAGGTTAGATTTTTTAATTGAGGGGCAAACGTTCCGGTTTAGGCGTACATGTACGTTGTCTTTACACATGATCGGACGGAATTTGAAGTTCCCGCAGCTTTGCACTTACCGTCCTGTCATTTTCTTCATAAGAGTTGTGTCAAAGAAGAAGGCAGGGAGCACACAGGGCAGTGTTGAAATGACAGTTATATAAAATTTAGTAAATTCGCTGTAGGTTATGTAAGCATTACCCTGAAATCTGTGTAGTTAGACAATTATTTTTAAAACTATCGATTTTAACTCAATGAGAGTATGCTTTCTGAGATTATCACCACCTTGAATTATATTTTTGACATCGACAGACTAATTTTTCCTTAATTGACCTACGTCATTACAGCTTGACAAAAGTACCAAAAAGAACACTAGTCTGAAAGGAAATCACTAACATGCACAGCTTTCAATTGTTATACATGCTCAATGGGAAATCAAAAAACGTTGTAGAAATAATTTCGTTTTTGTATTCAACTTCAAATTTTAAAAAAACTGAAGCGAAACATTCTACAAATAATTCCTAACTGTTGTTTTGGTGACCAATGCATAAAGAATAGTATCAGAAAGCATCATCAAGTGAAACCATCCAATCAGCCATTTCTGTGAATGTTCCAAAGTTAGTCGAAGCTTGGAATTTGTCAACACGTATATGTACTGCAGAGTCCATAACATTGAGATTTGGTTCGTTGTTCTGTTCTATCTTTGAAATATGCTTCCAATTGAGGCCTATCATTTTAAAACTGAATGTGCTCATTCCACACTACAGGCAGAGTATTTGTTCACGAGTTTGCACACTTACGCTGGGGAGTTTTCGACGAATACGGCTTCGAGAACGACCCTGACCACCCGCTGTTTTACCAAGACAACAGAGGTTCCCCTCGCGTCACTGGCTGCATCATGTATCCGCGCTTCAGGGGCAGAACACTGCACAAAACAACCAAGCAACAGTGCGCCAGAGACGCTATAACTCGTTTACCCGAGAAGGATTGCAGATTTTATCCCGAGCTCGGTTCAAGAAATCGAGCGAGAGCATCAGTGATGTTTATGCAGTTCGTAAACTCTGTGAGTCAACGCCACTAGGCTGAAATGTTGTTGATTCTCATAGTAATCCTCACTAATACCGCCACTGATTTTGGTCAAAAGTAAAGCATTACAAATGTAAGCTCCTGTGTCCTCAATGATAACAATCATATTTTCTACATAGCTGTGCTGTTGAAGAGAAAACTTTGCGACGTTTGGCGACTGTCCAACATTGTCTTCTAGTATATACAAATCTATTGCACTAATGACAGCTGGCTTTACCAGGGATAAAATTATGCATGCATAACGACGTAGCCGCGCAGGGTTGGTATGAAGTGGGAACGTTCACACGCAAGCTTGTGGTGTTCACGTATAGATTGAGCTCGGACGTTCCTGGGTACTACCCCTAAGGCAAGTTTCATGAAAAGCGACGTCAGGCTTAAGACAGGACTCGGGTCTTATGATCCCACTTCACAGTTCCTTAATAATGATCTCATTACAGTTAAGTAAAGACTTGAATCACATTTCATGAAACGGGCCTCTGAGGTTAGCTAATTCCAGGTGGGGTGAAAACCACACTTTACGCATTGTGTGTATCTGTAGGTCCTATGTACATCCATGTCTTCATATAGAGCTCTTGTCAGAGCAGCCGACGATTTTGTTGCAAAACATTGTATTGAAGCTTACTACCATTTGCCAGGTAGATACCTTTTGTGAGAGCAACCATCCTGACACCTACCGTCGTCATGACGCTTTGGCACCAAACAAACACAATAAAATGTGTAACCAACAAGGCACCTGGAACGTTATCACGAAGCACGCAGACTTTGACAACACCAACTTTCCAAGGTCGAACGTCGACACGGCTCCAGAAATCAGTGTTGTGTACAGGAGAAACAATCCACAAGATGTCGTTCTTGTCCTCGATAGTTCCGGTTCCATGCTAAAGGTGCGTTTCTAGTGGTCACATTATGGACTGATTTCCATGGAGGTAATTAGTCCACGAAAAAGCAAGGCAACACACGTATTCGCGAAATATATCCAAACATTTGAAGCGAAGCACGTGACCACAGTACCTATTTCTTGCGAGTGTCTTGCTTCAACGGGGCGCAATGTGGATTCAACTATACTTTGTTCTTTTGAGGAAGTCAAACGTACATTTCATAATTCACTTTTCTTTTGCAAGATTTGGCCGAAAAATTGTTGTTGAACCGAAACAAATGAGAAAAAAGCATTTGCCATGCGCCACACTGCCCAGCGTTCTACTAAAGATCGCAAACGCAACACGAGATATCACCAACTGAAGTCTTGCAAACGAAGCACGTTATATAGCTCTGGCCTTCAAATAAATATTATACATGGGTTTACTTACTATGTTTATTTCTAGAACAAACGTTACCTAAAACTTAACCAAGGAGTCGCACAGTTCATCCACGACACAGTCCGTGTTGGATCCAAGGTGGGTGTCGTCCAGTTTAGCTCTAGGGCAGCTGTGAAGACTCCGAAAATGGTGACGATTGCATCTGAAAACGACAAAGAGAGTTTGCTGTCTACTCTACCCGGAAAAGACGAGCTCGGTGGCGGAACTGGAATAGGGGGGGCTCTGCTGACCGCGTTGGAAGTAAGTTATACAGAAAACTAAACTTGTCATTTCTTGCACTTATTACGTGCCCGATATCCAGCACATGAGATTTTTGCACGCAAGCTTACACCTACCTACTGCTAGTTCTAATTCGACATGAAACTTGTGTAGTTCGAACGCATGTTCCTGCGGACAATTTACTGAGTGCGTTTATTCATCATTGGGTAAATGTTTTCAATGTACAGTGTACACTTAGCCGTTGAGATTAGCATGGAACTTGGATGGTCTCACGTTTCCTTCATATAGCTACATTTTCTTAGGTACAGAAAGAAGTTTCTTCATGTAGATTTGTGTCTGTTACAGCAAGTGGGTTTCCACTATCCTGACCCTCTACCACCACAGTCAATTGAAACATCATCTGCAGCCATTTTTTGAAATGGTATTTCAAAACACATTAGCCTTTTGCTTTGCAGTTTTGTTTAGTGCAGGTATAGCCAGCAGAAGAATTAATCTTCCTTCCTACATGTACACAACTACTAAAATTGGAACTATTAACAATGTTACTCAAAAATCCATCGGGTGCGACCAAAACCTTTCCACTCTACGATAAAATGATTTTTACGACAAAAAAACAAACCTTTCAGCACAACGCGAAGTGGTCAAGAATCCGTTTTCACCAGACTGGCCAGCTCTGGGAAACATGAACACTTATTATACAAAGCTGGTAGCGTCCCGACTCACATTGATGGTGAAAATACTACAGCTACCATAACATGACAATTTCAGATCAGTTTCTCAGAGATAATCACCACATTCCCAGTTACATGTGGGTCTCGGTTGTGTATGTAAGAATGACAGTAACGGCACTTTACTTGACCTTAGCTACATTTAAGTTATTTATACTGTAGATGTGTGTGCATTAGTACATGTATTTAATGATTTTGTGAATTTGAAAAGTAGAGGTTGGAGATTATTTTCTTGGCACAACTACAAAGCGATTTAATGTTTACTTGATTGACAACATGTCTTCGTGATACGCACATGCTCTTGGATTGAGAGTTAAGATAAAGCGGGTTTCCTCTTTCAGGGGTGCTCAAAGCTCGCAGTCTATTCTGATGATTACAATCTTTTAGATACATTAATTATTGTTTAATGACCATCGTTTCCTTTCTCACGAACGAACTGTTCACAAAAACTTAACAGATTTCTTAAGAGAGGTGGGCACAAAAAGAAACGCGAGTATTAGAAAATAATGCAGTTTGATATAAAAGACTTGCGTTTGCAAGAAAGATAACTCTGCTGTTGAATGGACAATGTCGGGTGAGATGGATAACTGTAAGTCATTCTGGGCGTGACGGCAGTGCATAAGCAGAAGAATATACCTAAATGCAAATCACTTGACGTGTCATCCATAATAGGAAACTTCATTGCAAATTTAGTTACTGAGCTACCCAAAGAAGAATGTGTCTGGGACAAATATTATACTGGTCACGGATGGCAAAGAAAATCGGCATCCTAACGTCAGCACCGTAATGCCGGAAGTAATAAAATCTGGTGTTGTCGTGAACGCCATCGCTTACACCAACGATGCCGGAAATGACGAGCTGGAAATGTTGAGTGAAAGCACAGGTAGGTAAAAAGAGACATAAAGAAATATATTTTCTTGAAAAGCTTGAACTGAATTACAACTGCATATTATTATCTTGTTTAGAAATTATACAAGTTGAACGCAGGTGGTAATGTATACTGATCACGTATCAGATGTCTCATATCCACAACGTCATCTCAAACTGAACTCGTCTCTTTCGTGGAGGTAGAAATACTCGTGTAATGGACCTACATGTACATGTATACCGCACTCTGTTTTTTTTGAAGCGTCAGACGACTCTAGTCTGAGCTGAAGCGGACACGAGGATAACGATGCATTGCGTATCTACTAAAATCAGATTGTATCTGCCTCAAATTTTCTAATATTTTGAACCAAAAATGCGGCAAACAGTGCGTAAGAAAGCCATTCCTGACGGCAATCATACATTGGTATTCATTGCATAAGGTGGTTGTCCTTAGTGCCATGGCGAACAAAATGTGAGCTTATCGCTACATCAACCCCTTACATCCAGTTTTGCCCGCCCGGTCGTCATGATCTGTTGCCGCGAATCGTATCCATTGCTAGATTTTTATGGTCCTTATAAAGAGGACATTGACACTCATTGTCGTGAGTTAGTGCCCTTGCCCCCTACTTCCCAGTGCCTACGCTTGTAATTAATTACAGTGTACATGTATGCTTAAACCAATCTATGTTTAAGAAATAAAATTTATAACATGGTATGTTAAGTCGCACAAGTGCAATATGGTAGAACATTCAAATGTTGTTACATTTTCTGTCATTGGTTTATATACGTTTACATCTTCATGACTACCTACAGTACTCCGCCAGTGTTCAGTTACATCACAGATGACATCGGCTTGCCGGCTTAGCATAACAAAATTCTTGTATAGCAACTATGGGTCAATTCAAACTCAAGGTGCCTGTAAACTGTACTTTTTTGCGTTCTGTACGTAAGTGAACGTCTTTTGGCACCATGTTTTCCAGGTGGTCTATTTTTCTTCTGTGCGGAAGACGAACAGGTTGTTCGGTTGAACAATGCTTTAGATAAGGCCTTAAACAAGCTATCCGACAACAAAGAAATTCGCCAGGAAGTACGTACGTATGAAGTAGACCTCGATCAGTCGTGGGATTTTAAAATAAGTGTTCAGTTCTTAAAACCTAATCCAAGACAATTCCCTCACACACATTATGTTTACATGTATCAACACTATTTCAACATATAGATTTCATTTTCCAATACTTATTTTTGCTACCAAGCGTCTTATGTCGCTCTGAACAATGACTTTAAGTTGTCATTTCTCTCAAAAACGAATAATCATAACGTGTAAGCGTGCACTTTTTGTGTCCATTTATGCATTCTTTCAACGTAAGGCACACGTGACACAATTGCTGCAAGGAATATTTGCTTTTGGAGCGGAAATAGCTTTTTTCAACCTACACGCTATTCCAATATAGCAGCCCCGCTGGCCTGTCATTTCAGGGAAAAAATATATCGTGAAAATGCATTCGTTAAGAGTTTTGAGCTTTTCGCTAAACACTCGCATTTCGTCACGTGATTTTCTTGATCTCGTGAAAGACTTGATCAGCGGAACGCTGGCCTTTTGACGCCACTGATCACATATATCGGTCGCACAGGGATGTCGAACAGTTGGCTATCTCATCCAAATTTAAACTCTAACTCACCTGCAATTCTGTGTTTGTTCCAGTTGGCATCCTATGCCGTCGCATTGACCAACACTAGCTTGCACGAGCGCTCCATAAAGGTGGACGAAACTGTAGGTCGAAATACGGAATTCACATTTGCTTACCCTGATGGGGCCGACATCAAGGTAAAAAGACTAAATTATTATGCTTTCTGAATTTTCTGATATGAAGAGGACATTGAACAAGACGACACAGTAGCTAGTATTTGTTTTGCACATCGTCGCTTTGGTTCCATTTACAATTCTTTAGCAAGCAACGCAAGCACGTTGTACGAGGTTCTTGCAAGATGCAGACATCAATGTAACGGGCACTTATTTCTGTAATACATGTATGAAGTGTTCTAAAACATATATGACTTAGAATCCGCATTAGTTTGATAATAAACGAGTAATTCTTGGCTAGGTGCAAACAGGGTTTGGCCCAATTTTCCAAAATTTACCTATGCAACCGTTTAGTTTCGATTTACATTTTAATTTTGTGCATTCACTGAAACTTACATTCAGTTCGGTTTCAGGTCACGGTGAAATCTCCAGAAGGAGAATCGTTCCAAGAAGGGCACGCCTACTATAACGAAGATACACGATTTTCATTTGTAAAAGTTAGCGTGCCCTTGGCAAAGGTGAGTTCATTTATACTATACGATTTTTCGGAAAGCCAGGTACTGGATCACGAAGCAGTCTATACAAATCAAACGTACAGTGCACGTCTGTCTTCATCTATGGTGTTCTTTGCTCGTGCAAAATTTCCAAAGGCATCATTGCGAACAGACCCGAGTGTGGGCTCCCTACATTAAGACCCTCGCGTAAGAAGCTAGCTTGGTCAAGTACCATATACATGTATCTCGCGAACTCGTGCGCGATGTAGCGTTTTCGCTAGGTTCTCTCTTCTACGGCACGTACGCCAAGATAACAAATTTCGCGGTATACAGCAGTACTGGGTCTTTTCCTGTATACATGTATATTAACGAGAAACGTCTTTAACAGGCTTCCCTGGGCGCTTTCTATCTATATTGTTAGCGATCCAACCTTAACTCAGCGAATTTAATTGTGTGCCATTCAGCCCGGTAAGTGGTCCTACACAGTCAGCCTGGAGTCCCCGGAGACAGCGCTTCTGCAAGTAGGCGTCAAGTCAAAGTCCCGAACTGCCAATACAGAGTCAATCAGAGTCAGCGCATGGTTGAGTAGCATAGCGCTTAAATTTCCAGCCGTCACTGTGGTGTTAGCGGAAGTTACGCAAGGATATGCGCCAGTGATTGGAGCTTCAGTCCAGGCAATAGTTGAACGACCCGCGGGCGGTTCCTATGCGTTAACACTGGCGGACAATGGTAACGGTATGTATTGGATGATATTTGTACTATCGTAGTTTTGTCATTAATTCGGAAGGAGATCTTACTTGTAATTTATAGTGCATCAACTACATGTATTTCGGAATCTCTGATGCTGCCACTTAAAGACAACCCAGAAACAGCATATTCCCTTTTAAAAGGACTTGTTATGTAGTGCTCCTAAATTTTGAGAAGACTGCGAGGAAGCATGCATCCGATTGTGAATCCAAGTTTGAATGTATACTATGTGTTTATGTGTTCTTTTTCTCTTCGTTTTCAAGGAATGTTTGGTTGCTGATGCATTCTTTTCCTATAAGAACCGGTGTATTAGAGGACTCGGAGAATGCTAGACTCAGCAGAAGTTAGTGTAATGTTTAACATCACATTTTTAAACAAAAGTTTGCTGCCAGCATATGCATACAAACATGTAATTTTCAATCGAATCCGAGCATATAAGTGAATCTTATCGTGTCAAGCCTAATAAACCAAGTCCACAGCATGCAATGTTCAATTCTTCAATTTCTGTTTTCCGCACAACGTGGTAGACTTAAATGAGTGACGACAGCGTCTCATTTTAAACACTTTGAAACACTTATTTAAAACGACGCAAGCATACATGTATGTAGGGCATTTGGATTTCATCTTTTGGTTTGCAAAACTCTTTCAATGATTTGTTGGTAAAACAAGGTGAGGGATTTTCTAATCATCAGGTGCAGACTCCCAAAAGGACGATGGAATTTACTCTGCGTACTTCACTGCGTTTACCGGAAACGGAAAGTACTCCGTGAGGGCAACTGTGACAAATGGTGGTCAAGCTAAGCTGAAGACAGGTGGAGGAAGCGGAGGTGGTGCTATGGTAACTGATCCAGGTAATTCATGTTATTGTATTTCATGCAAGTAGTTTTACAACATAATCGAAAAAATCGAGAACAACTCACGGTTTGCATGCCAAAGTATACATTTAACAGTTTAAAAAACTAGACAGACTTCGACAGAAGTCTACCAGAACTCGAAACTTCAATAAACTTCTTCTAAGAACTGTTAGGCATTTTAACCGAAATTTTGTGCTTGTTTGATGCGACGTTATTGCGCTTAGCCGCTAATCCTTCATATATATTTTGGGGTTGTCCATGAAGTTGTTGCGACGGAGAAACACCTGTCGAGATTTTCACGAGATTTAGGCAAAAATTTATTCTGGTCTCAAAGAATTGGATATTTAGTAGCGGTTTTGTGGGAGTTTTGACGTTTATCCCAATTTCACAAACCAATCTTTTCAATCGGACACCTTTTGTTAGGCTACGGTGGTCTCGAGTATACGGTGAAACACTTTCCCTTCACTCGCGCAATTTTGCGTTGTCCTTCATGATTTCCTTGATCTACCGAGAAACTAACTGTACGTAACACAATCAGTTGTAGGCCACGTGATTTACCAATAAGTACTCTGAATGGTCGATGGCCAACTATATCACGTGTGAATAAATGACCAGTTTCCATGTGGCGTCGTTTGTTATAGAGCTTTCATTGCAGACATATCGGTGGTTGGTAAGGCAACTTTTACCAATGCACCTGAATTCGAACGATCCGGCACAGCGGGAGGATTCAGTGTGCAAGGCTACGACAGTTCCAACCGTGATCCTTTCCCTCCATGTCGGATTAAGGACCTGGCAGTTATGGCTTATTCGTCTAGTGCAAAAACCGTCACATTAAGCTGGACGGCACCTGGAGAGGATTTAGACCAAGGAACAGGTTCGTAACAGTAAATTTTCTCTTCAATAACCGAAAAAAATCAAATCTCTATATTCGTGTTAACTAAATTCGCATCAAATTCTTTAATGAGTGTTTATTTTTGTTTACGTTAGAGATGTTGCAGCGGACTGACCAGCAAAAAACGTTAAACTTGTCAGTGTTTCTTATTTGAAGAAAATTTACTAGCTCCCTTATGCATGTAAAAAGCATTGTTGTACATGCACGAAAGTTAAATCAATGTTTCTTTCAAGTTAGTTGTTTCAAGAACTATGAACTAACGACTATCAACTATTCTGTACCTGTATAAAACAGACAAATACTTGAAATCAAATATGCTATTTCCATAAAATGCAAGCAATGGATTTGGTGTCCAGTCCTTCACACCAAAATGGCGACAGTTTGCGCGGTTTATTTATTTTGGTTAGATGGCAATATCGTTATTAAGGTTTCCTACTCCTTCTTTACGCATGAGCGCGTGTGCATTTTTTAACGATGTGCCTAAAGAGTAGACAACGGGTATGTGTAACTATCGAAAGTTAGGAACTAGATGTGTGGAACTACACACTGTTCTCAAGGTTTCAAAACTCGTGTTTGTTTCTTCGTCAGGTTCATTTAATATGACGTTAATTAGTGCAAATGTATCGGGTTTCAAGTAGCATGGTTATTGTTATTTTGATTCGTTTGTACTCATTTTTCATCAGTTAGAGACTACGAGATCCGCATGTCTTCCGATGACAACGACCTGACAACAAAATTTCAACACTGTAAAAAAGTGACGCACAACGAGATTGTTACCCATCCCAAAATACTGCCATCTGGTGGACTTGAGACCATCGTCGTTCGGGTACCTGAAGGATTTTTCTTCTTCCGTATAAGGTATTTGCAGAAATTTCTTTGCAAGTATATACTGTATGAATAGCATTTATACCTTGTATGTTGTCCATTTAAGGTTGTGTACACTCCTCTTTGGGTAAATCACTGAAGATTCTGGTACACATGTGTGAAGGTATGACATACTTACATTTGTACAAGATGCGGGATCTTCACATTTGTGGCAAGAAATTCGATTTATGTCGCTCGCCGTTATAAAACCGGTCTTATCGTATTACTTTCTGATTTCAGAAATGATCTAAACTAATGAGCTTAAAGTGTAAAAACAACATATTTCCGTTTAACCTCCTCTTCGTTCGTGCTTGTCTGTACCGGTTACGTTATCGTCTGCTTCATATGGAAGGTAACTAACACGAGTGAACAATTGACCGGCATCACTAACTCGAGCAAGGTTGTGCTTGTCGATAACGATGCGTGGGTAGGAGGTCAACGCGCCAGCCCCTAACGCCTGTGCAACATTGACTTGGGAACGTGAGTGGTAATCATAGGATAAACACTGGTGACGACCGTGGCTACAACATTAAGGCGGTTACTGTTAGTGGGGACATTTTGGAATTTTTGATCCCTCCATTGAAAATATTTACGGAAGGGGTTTTCGTCACAATCATTATCCCCCTGACCTAGTGCGCCCTGTGATGATTTGTCGCCAACAAGGTTTCCTCATATTACAGGGCCGTGGACAAAAGTGGGCAGTACAGCGAACCGTCTAACATCGTCAGTGCCGGCGAGCCTCCTTCTGACACGTGGCAAGTTGTTCTAGTCGCCATTTGTTGCACAGTTGCAGCATTGGCAATAGTGGCTACCTCTGTGATCTGCTACGTGAAGAAAAAAGCCACGAGAAAGAATGCCATCGACATTAGAAGGCTCTCTATTCAGAACAGCCTCCCCAAAGTAGCCTAGATTTAAACGGGTATCTTGCCACGGTCATTTGATGGTTGAGTGCACGTTGAAAAAAGTGTTTGTATAAAATCTTTTGTTGTCTTGCGGAATTTTAGTTTAGCGGACATCTCCCGGATGTTTGAGCACTTTTTACCTGCGCGTTTGTTTCAACTGATACTTGTCATTTTGATTTTGACGATTCTGTTGGACGAATGTTAATTCATATTCTACCGCGTTTGCCATGATAGTCGTTAAGCAAGTGTTTCGCACATAATCCCAAGCG
Source organism: Phoronis australis (assembly GCA_002633005.1). Classification (NCBI taxonomy): domain Eukaryota; kingdom Metazoa; phylum Phoronida; family Phoronidae; genus Phoronis; species Phoronis australis. The sequence continues at coordinate 227,882 of NMRA01000520.1, forward strand.
TTTTTGCCTAATGTGTACATGTACACTAGTAGGGGTGTGAGCTATCCTTTTAATACCCGCTTGCCTTTAAGTGAATGTCTTAAACGTGCCTTTTTTATTGCTTAAACTGTTCATTTTACTAAAGAGTTTAAATCTGTAAAAGCACAAGATTTTTGAACTTAGAAAGCTTGTGGCCAACTTTTTATCATGCTATTACCAATTGGTTGACGATGCGGGGACTATTTTGTGAAATTTATCAAAAAGAAAGCTTAATTAATAGCACAAGAACGGCATCGATAACATGATCAAACTTCATTTGGTCTAAATAGTCAAGATGAGACCTCAAAACCATGTGACAGTGAAAAATACCATGTCGTGTGCGTTTTATGCAAATAATTTTTTTTCATAAAAATCATGTGAGTCCTGCAAAAATGGAGCATAAAACAATAATTCCTAATAGTGTTGTGGAGAACAATGCATAAAGCACAGCTGCATTAAAAATTCCACTTAAATCGGATCCACCGTTTCTGACACACGATGTTCCAAACTTCGGACATTTTCCTACTCGAAATAAATGTAATCTTAAAGGGATGATGCATATAAACCCACGTATTCTGTCAAAATATTATTCTCAATTTGGAAAATATTATAAGCTATGAGAAAAAAAGGGCACAGGACTTTATTGGCACGGAGCGACCCCAATTAAGTCCTTGTTCTGGCGGATTATTGTAAATTAATAAGTCACAACAGGGGTCACGAAAATTCCAGTCGCTAAAAACTCGTTGACTTGCTTTGTAGGAGAAAATGTTAAGCTTGTATAGACAGTTGAGCTCGTTTCATGATGACCACCTTAATACCATAAATTTGTTCAAGTGAAAACCGAGATTCGGGGTAAGTTAAGAGCGATGGCGAAATTTCAGGAAAGATCTTTTCATTAACAAAAAGTCGGATTTCGTTTGGTCTTTGGTCTTAACTTGGCCACTGAGAAAATAAGGCGGTTTTTGACGTACGTGATCATTCAAAATACCAGTTTGCCACCTGTTGCGAATTCACAGAACTAACCTACACTCTTATTGAAATACGACAACAACCTTGGTATTGGAACTCTAGTGTGGATTCATTTACATTCTGTATACAATAGGAATCTCGTTCACTTGAGAAGATATTTGGAAGTTATCATTTCACATGAGTCGGCTTATCACTGCATTGTCACTACTGCCTTTGCCGGTTCTCGAATCGGAATCAGAACTTCTTCAATTTATCATTGTTTAGACAGGAAAGGTTTCATGGAACTGGCCCTGGAACATCTACCATCTACAGTACAAGTTTGTTCAGCAGCTAAAATATTTCTACAAAAGACTTTTTCGTAGTATTTAATGTGGTCAGGAGTTTTAAATCTTATATTTTAACAATTGTTTACTTTGGCAAATGGTGACCCTTAATTGTACACGCTTTCCTTAATAAAACGTGTTTTTCTCTGTGTGATGCGTCGGCGTTATTTTCTATTCATGAATTCAGTGCAGTACTACTGTAGTAACACGTACATGTACATGTCTAGCTATAACGTAATGTAATGTAAAGACGCGAGAAACATCATATACATTTATATAAAGGCCACCAGTGTGCCCAAACCACATGTACTTATTTTCTGCCTACCAGTTACAAGTACCTACATGTACCTCATTTTACTTGTCTCGTAACAGGCACGTACATGTACAGTACATGTGCATGTATCTCAACACGGCAAAATATCAAAGCCCAAAAATTCGGATTAACTCTCAGTGAACTTTCCAAACGTGACCAATCGCTGTTTTGTTTCTGGAGGAGGAACATCGAGCTAGATTCTAAAAACCTACCAAATGCCTGGAAACGGACGTCTTCGAACGAAAAATATGTATTTCTACATTTACATGTATGAGTTTTCATACATGTATATTATACATGCACGTGTGAAAATCTCATTAAAGCGAAATCATTGGGGTTTCCGACCGAAAAGCGAATTTAATAGTTGAGATTGTTGTACGTTTTGGATGTGAAACACTGATCGAAGAGCTCATAAACAACAAAATCCATTGTGCTTATGTGATTTTATCGCCAATTGCTTGCCAGATAATCGCTGTAATCGAGATGGGTGTCTTTAAATACGCTTAAATTAGGATTCGCTTTAACGTCGGATCTTTCAACTGGCATTTCGTACCAAGTGAGTTTGAATTCGAGCTACAAGAAACTATCTGCAATACTAATTAACGTCCTTTTGAGATCCCAACACCATGTGAACTCTATAGCTCATACGAGTGCAAAATGAATGAATGCAAAGAATTTACACTCCACACTATTTCCGGTTATTTTGTTGGAAAAACACGAGTCATGCGACCTGTAGACAACAAATGTCCGCCTATGAACGTGTACTGTTTTGGGTTTTAAGATCTAATTTAAAACTTATATCTCACTGAGCACACCACTTGGTTTTTTCAACTCCATGATTACCATGATAGCAAGTAACAGCATATGTTCACTAAAACAACAACGGTTTTAAAACTTGACATGCTTCGGTGTCATTTATTAAACACCATCCTCAGAAGTCATAATACAGTGGCCACCTAGCTAGGCCCAGCAATAAGTAATGAAGCACAGATACAGTCAGTTAGAGGGAGTGACAATGAACTAGACCAACAATGACAACCTGTGGTGTGTCAGTTGGCTATTGAGTTTGGCTTGCACCAACTGATATGTAAAGCCTCACGAATTTTAAGCTCCTTTGTTGTTACTGCCTGGTCTATTATTGCAAAGTCATTGAAAGAACACTGCTGATAACAATGATTGGAGCTCTGCAGGTGAATATTTACATTTGAATTACTGTCAGAATTTAGATGTTCCTTGGTCCTGGTTTTCAAATGGCGAGCAGTTTCGCCTATATAACTGGAGCCACATCCAGCACAGATAAATTTGTATACTACCTTGGACCGTAGACACATAGAAATTTTGTCCTTAGGGTTAAATAAACTCGACAGTTTTAGAGACTTGAATGTTAATACAACTCTTAAGTTCACGCAGTAATCATTCACCAATTTGTTGAGTTTTCGTTGAGCACTTTTGGCGTAAAACCCAACATAGGGTATTTTACAGTACCTGTGGTTAGTTTTGTGTACAGGATGAACATCATCAGGGTTACGTTGGAGTCTTGGTTTCAGTACCCTATTGAATAATTCTAGGGGATAGCCATTCTTTTGCAAATTCGTTGTAAGTTCTTTGATAATAGAATTAAATCTAGCCCAAGTGTTGTTAATGCGATATACCCTGTCTATTAGCGTTTTTATGAGACCTACTTTATAAACAATGGATGTGAAGCTATGAAAACAAGTGTACAGTCCTGTGTAGGTCTTCTTATAAAATACTGATGTTATCACTGAGGTACCCTCACGCTCTACTAACCCGTCCAGAAATGGCAAAATGTTATCGACCTCTAATTCTACACTGAATTTCAAATTAGGATGCCTCGAGTTTAAATACACCAAAAATTCCTGGGCTGACTGCTGATTTTCAAATATACAAAGCACATCATCTACATATCGTCGATAGAAATAGATGTGAGGACCAGTGTATGTCTCAATCCATGTTTTCTCATGGTAACCTAAAAACATGCCAGCTAGTATGGGAGCCAAAGGTGAACCCATTGCAAACCATCAATTTGGTTAAAAACCTCCCCATTAAATACAAAATGGGTACTGGATACTGAAACGTACAGCTACTGTATTTGTATCCACAAGGTTCACAGCCAGGTAGACTATATGGCCTACCAAAGATACACAAACAGACAGTGGATTCCATCCCTCCATTTAGACCTATTGTGTCATCTGTGAATACTTTCAATTACAATCTTGCCAAGTACCTATGTAAGCTACTCAAACCACATATAAATGAGGACTACACAGCAGGTGATACACTCTCTTTTGTTTCTGAGGTTAGGGGTCAAGTTCTCAGAAATCGATTCATGGCTTCTTTTGACATTGCGAGTTTGTTTACTAACCTACCTGTGGACGAATGTATATCTTTGGCTACTGACTGTATAATGAAAAACAATCCCAGTGTAAAGATTACTCTAGCTGAACTCATGGACCTATTCAAATTTGCTACCAGTAAAACCCATTTTGTATTTAATGGGGAGGTTTTTAACCAAATTGATGGTATAGCAATGGGTTCACCTTTGCCTCCCATACTAGCTGGCATGTTTTTAGGTCACCATGAGAAAACATGGATTGAGACATACACTGGTCCTCACATCTATTTCTATCGACGATATGTAGATGATGTGTTTTGTATATTTGAAAATCAGCAGTCAGCCCAGGAATTTTTGGTGTATTTAAACTCGAGGCATCCTAACTTGAAATTCAGTGTAGAATTAGAGGTCGATAACATTTTGCCATTTCTGGACGTGTTAGTAGAGCGTGAGGGTACCTCAGTGATAACATCAGTATTTCATAAGAAGACCTACACAGGACTGTACACTTGTTTTCATAGCTTCACATCCTTTGTTTATAAAGTAGGTCTCATAAAGACGCTAATAGACAGGGTATATCGCATTAACAACACTTGGGCTAGATTTGATTCTAATATCAAAGAACTTACAACGAATTTGCAAAAGAATGGCTATCCCCTAGAATTAGTCAATAGGGTACTGAAAGCAAGACTCCAACGTAACCCTGATGATGTTCATCCTGTAGACAAAACTAACTACAAGTACTTTAAAATACCCTATGTTGGGTTTTACGCCAAAATTGCTCAACGAAAACTCAACAAATTGGTGAATGATTACTGTGTGAACTTAAGAGTTGTATTAACATTCAAGTCTCTAAAACTGTCGAGTTTATTTAACCCTAAGGACAAAATTTCTATGGGTCTACGGTCCAAGGTTGTATACAAATTTATCTGTGCTGGATGTGGCTCCAGTTATATAGGCGAAACTGTTCGCCATTTGAAAACCAGGACCAAGGAACATCTAAATTCTGACAGTAATTCACATGTAAATATTCACCTGCAGAGCTCCAATCATTGTTATCAGCAGTGCTCTTTCAATGACTTTGCAATAATAGACCAGGCAGTAACAACAAAGGAGCTTAAAATTC
>NMRA01000520.1:233798-260133 GCA_002633005.1 Phoronis australis
CCCCCCAAAGTACTCACAAGGATGAACGCTATGAGATCTGGCCCACCGACTATTGTTGCTGGGCCTAGCTAGGTGGCCACTGTATTATGACTTCTGAGGATGGTGTTTAATAAATGACACCGAAACATGTCAAGTTTTAAAACCGTTGTTGTTTTCGTGAACTCCATGATTACCTCATATTTTCCCTCTGTCTGTCTATCGCTAGGGGTCAGATGTAGCAACAGTTGATCTGAAGACCCTGTCAACGAAATGAATAATCTCAGGCGTGAGCAAAAAACAAAGGTGTGAGTAGTCACGCCTTCTTACAAATGTAGAAAGAAATGCCGCGAAACACTCACGGTAGGAGTGAGCTGCACGAGCAGAACGGGAGTATCACGTGGTCAATTGCCGGGACTTCAGAGACACCCCTAAAGAAACAAACAATCATATGTAAGATGACAAATTTCCAGTGTATTTACGACTTATAGGAGGAGACTTAAACTTGATAACTAATGCCTCAGGGAAGTTAAGTTTTAATAAATTACGGTATCGAAATTTCTAGTCAATTATTTTGTCCCTAATTTTTTACCAGTGACTGGTCTTGCAATGCAAGTCGTGATTTCGACGAAGTGTGGAGTAACACCTTTTGAGATTTTGTCGGTATTAAGCCAACATTGAGGCCAATTCTGGACTACAAGATGCGGACATCCAGTCTCTGCTTTATACGAGTCGAAAATTTATAGAGTCGACGTAGCCTAATTTACTGGTTTTGAAAAGCTGTTGCACTAAACGAATTCGATAAACTTTTGCTTAATTCATCGTCGGGAGTGTCGAAAACGATCCCGTGTTCGCACTTCTAGATTACAGCTTCGATTCCTCGATCCGATGTCCCTGACGAACTATAAACACTCAACAAATTACATATTCCGACTGTAAAATCCACACATGCCCCTAAATTATAACGCAACCGGAGGAACTAAAAGCTCCTCGACCAGGAACTGAGTTCTGAACATGGAGTCTGGTCACCTAGTTTGGAGTATTTTCGCTGCATGCGGGTTAATTGGCACGGGTATGAAATTTGTACAGCCTTTGGGGTTCACTGGTCCGGTATGGGACCGGCATATTGCTGGAATTCAGACCTGCGTCATTGGACTCTTTTTCATCCTAAAATCTTTGTCGAGAAATATGCAAGGAAGCTGAACTGTACTGTGCACATCCCTTCAAATGACTCTCAATACGCAAGATTTTGACGACTACTGTACTTTGATGCAGGAAATTGGTTTAATATGTTGTCACCATTGATTCACAATTTTCTTCTTCAGATTTAGGTTTTAGATATGAAACACATTGAACTCAAAGATGCGTGTCACGTGTGTTGTGTGTTTTAGATTAAAGCGTTCATTTCAAACTCTGTTGAAGTCCCAGCATACAGTACCGGGCGCTATTTTGGAATTGCCATGCTGTGTTTCGAGTTCGATAATGTTTCGTAGTTACTGTTACACACATCATATACGTGCATTAAACTTGTCGTTGGGAAGTTTGCCTATTTGTTCTGATACACAGTTCAAGTACCGTGGCAATATTTTGTCCGCGATAAAAGTTTTGCGTCGTGTACTAACGGTACAGCTCATTGCAAGAATTTTCCACAGACGTTGTTCACATAAGGTTGTGAGTCAGTAAGTTGATGTAGACGCCTAAAAATATGTAAATTTGACCTAACTTGGACTATCATATCCCAGAAATGGCTAATCATATTCTTATTTATCCTTCAGATACTATAAGTCATGTCTTGTTCTCAAAAATCATTTGAGGAGTTGTTTTGTTGTTTTTGCATTGGTTCACTTGTGCATGCGAGGCGGTCAACATAAGTCTGTGGTGATTTTATATACATGTACCAATGAAAAGATGAACAAAAAAAACACGAAATGATAACTTAGGAAATCGTGGCACCACTTTTAAGATTTTATCTTCAACATGCTTACGCATGTATTAAATCAATGCTGGCCATGTTATCGATGGAGATTCTACGGTGGTTTTGCTTTCAGAAAATGCATAGTTTTTAAATTAAATTCTTTAGCTTCGTTGCTTATTGGATGAATTTTCAGACTTGTCGACAAGGTGTTATACATCAAATATTCGTTTCGTGCGGTGACTCAGTAGCTCAATTAACGGAATGCGATGTATTCAAAACCAAATTTTTGGTCGGTTTGCATCGGCTAGCAACAGTCGTCAACTTCGTTTAAAGAATTCTGCCGATTTGTTAAAATAGGCCTAGGTCTCGTTCGCCATTGACATGGGTCCCAAATTGTTGTTCCTCGCACGCTGGGCTAATTGTCACAGATTATAAGACATTGCCGATGAAGAATTCATAAGACTTACGGAACGGAACTTAGCGCCAATAAACAATTGTTTAACTGTGACAACGTGTAAAATTCATTTACAGGCTATATGAAATTACAGCTACACAGCCGTAAAAAAATACAAGTTCCAGTCAAGACTGAAAGTCATTACTGCAAAATCTATTTACCTGAGCTCCGCTTTGACCGGTCGAGTTATCGTGATTACCTGGGAAGAATGATCTACTTGGTGCATTTTGGAAGATCACGGAAAGTATTAATATGAAAAGTATCGAAATATTTCTAATGTGAGGTTACCTACAAAAGTATTATCCGATTGTAACCGGTGTTCATGTAGTACGTTCCATTATAGAATAACCAATTAACATAAGTCGCAGAATAAACACCCCCAACAAATATTGAGCAGATAAAACAGGTTTTCGAACTTGACCGAGGTAACCCACGGTCACGTAAATTACAATCGGAACTGATATATAAGTCCAGCAGGAATTAAATAATTCAAAAGTTCAGATTAAAGTTCACTAAAACTGCCAGAAAACTTACACGATTTAATAAAATATACTGCATTTCTTGGCTCTGAAATCCTTTTAATTCCACGAGAATTGCTTATTTTAGCCTCTTGGCTTATGAACGTGCAATAACACGCTTCTTTGGTTACAGTGCAGTATTGCGATCTTTCGCTTATCTTGTTCAAACAGTTACGCTAGTATGTGGCGGACGATCAAGACCTCTGGGATATCAACTGATGAGTGATGCGACAAAGTTGACGGTATTTAAGTCGCGATTTTAATGTCGTAAAACCATTGCAGGAGTTAATTATTAAGATTTCAAGATGGTGTCAAACGGATAAGGTAAGAACGACATTCTTGCGGAAGCCAGTTGGTACCTGTGTTACGTTAACTGTTCCTTCTCTTCCTCCAGATAGGGAAGCATGTAAATGCACTTTGTCTGTGCACAAGTCAAAGGACAACATGGAAAGGTGTGCATGAACTATACAGGTACCGGAAACGCTTTGTAACGATTTCCGCTTTTAATGCTCGTACCTTTGAGTTTCAATGTCCACTTTACAATTAAAAATTTATACGGTACAGGTGTACAGCCAACAAAACATCTTGGCTTACGGTTAAATTACGAGGACCACTCAAACTCAACGGATGTCCTGATGAACAATACCCGTAATACTCTCGCAGAGTACAAAATCAAGACACCTTTTATCCACTTTAAAGCAGAAGTATAGATCAATTAAACGTGTTCTGTACGGATCAAACTTGGCCTTCTGTCGTTGGCAATTCCGCATCGATACTTTAGCGAAAACGCCTATAGGTTGTGACACAGAGGAATACAGGCACCATCCTCGTTACCACGAAGGTTGTGGTCGGCATAGATGATAACACTTTGTGGCGAGCGCGTGCTGATGTGGCTAGGGGACCACTTTGACGACAGGGTGGCTGCGAATGGAACAATTGTGACGACAGGACAGTTTGTAAAAGTTACCGTAAGGGTCCCAAGAAATTATAATCTGGCTTTGTTTACTGTGGTTACTGTGTCTACTAGGCTCAAAATGTCGTATTGTGTATGGTGGGCGACTCCTAACATTTTTATAAAGTTGCGGAGCAAATTGGTCTTAAGTGCGAAGACCTTTGCATGCTAAAATAAAACATGTAAGCAATATGAAAAAAATAACCGTGAACTAACAACGAGGATTATGAAATCAAATATGATAAAGAATTAATGATAATACGTGAACAGCAAAAATAGAAAAAGGGTTACTAACCTTTGTTAAAAGCCTCAAAGAAACTCGGTCATATACACCCTTTCCAACAGGAAAAAAAGACTAACTTCACCTCAAGTCTGGAATAAGAATAGTTATGTCATACCTGTTGGAACTACTCCAAATTTCTGGTGTCCTACTCCCTTTAATTGCATTTAAACATCTGCCAAAGAAGTAGAATTCAACAAAGCTAACTTTTTTAAAATCTCAAGCTCGTTACAGAGCATATGTGAGACAAACAGATTAGGACAATTAACTTGCGTGTTCCGCCACTAGCGATCTCCAATCACAATATTTTACATAAGTTAATACAGTTTCCCGCAGAGAAGTTACAGGGGTTACTCAATCTCCAAGACTACCTCCATTAAGGTGACGTCACATTTTCGGTCCTTACTGACCCTTGAATCAAATACAGAAGTGATTTCCGAACTTTGAAAGAACCGGCACCACGTTATTGCGTAGAACCAAGCTCTACATATTGTCTTGTTGCTACGGGTCCATTTTTTGCTCGGCACAGGCCAGGTCCAAGCAATAATACATGACAAGAATCCAACGTTGCCACCTAACCGGTCAAGATTGGGCAAGTCTACCGGTTGCGCACCACAGAATTTGCCGGTTCAGATCAAAGACACCGCGCTGTTGTGGTTAATTAAATTGCCCCAGTGAGCTGCTTTTATCGTTCCCTAGATAATGAGGCCCATCCATCATTGGGGACGACAATAGTATTTTTAAATTTTCGGTTTGAAAGTTTGTATATAGCACATCTGTGTAGTCCATGAAAAGCACGCGTGATTAGGTGTGTGAATATTTGAAAGGAATGTGGCTTTTACAACTTAAAGCGTTTGGTTAATTTTGCAATAATATATCCCTCATTAATTCTGCTGGATGGGCCAATTACCAAATCATCAGGCAGCAGTTGGATTTTGAGGTAAACCAAGTGTCATCATACAATTCTTAGCATTAACGAACTTTCGATTGTCTCTAAGCCCAGAAAGCATTTCTGATTTGAATTAGACCACGTGACTAGTTGTCTAAAAACCTCCCTTCATCGATGTAACGCGAGTTTCAAGCTGCTTTAACGAAGTCAATTCTCCGTCCCAGTTTAGTGGTTTCGCTAAGGTCTGTGACTTTTATTTTGACTAATGCTATAGATAAATAATAGGAATCTAACACAAACCGAGTAAGCCTAGAAGAAAGCGAATCAGTGTGTGAATATAATTACTATCTAAGGAAAGTAATAGAATTTTGGATTTCACCACGTATGGCCTTGAATGACTTTTCACCAATAAAACATAAATTGAGTACCCTGATTCACATAAAAATAACAAATTGCCAAATTATATTAAAAACCTCACGAAATATGCTAATATAGAACTAACTTTTCATATAAATGACGTTTAAATTTACTTGACCAATACCAGGATCTAAAAACACCCCAAAATGGTCGAAATGAGCCAAGTGTGACGATTTCTTCTGAAAGCTTTACAAAACTGTCCTATTTGGGGCTTGGCTCTTGAACAAAGGGGTGCATCTACATGTACGTCGTTTTAAAACGAATTAAGCCCAGACTATCATGTAAAGATATTTAACTTGTCACGCTTACTTACCTTGTTAGGGCAAATATTGTCTTCCTCTTGTCGTATTGATACAGTACATGTAGATTACTGATCCTGGTATGATGATTTAATTGAATTATTTGCATTTTAGACAATAGTTGCAAACTAAAGTATTTACTCAAGACCTCATGTACAAAAACAACTTAATAATTTGAGGAAGAGCAGGGTTTCAGCCGTAGGCAAATGGGAACTACATGTACCCAAGAGAGCATTTTGATTCTGCAGAGCCGATCAAAGTACACTCTACTCTGACGTTTGAACTGGAGGTTTTTATTCAGGCCGTCATTTGTAGTCTCATTAGAGGATGAGACATACATGCGGCAGACAAACAACTAACGATTACAAAATTTTAACGCAGGTTAGTACTTGATATCTTGTCGCAATTTTAAATGAAAAAACACCATACTTGATGGCCCTGCGAGCAAATAAAATATGCAATTTATCTTTTTCCGAGGGGTCCACTTGGTTCAAGATTCTGATAACGAAGTTAATTAAATTTCTACGCATTCTTTAAAAAGATAAACTAGCCTGTAGGACAATGGAAAGATAACAACCATCCTAAAATTAGTGTAACTTGAAAAATAATGAGGTAATTAATTTATGTTCTCTAAGAAATTTCCGATTCATGTCACTCATTATCCCGTCTTCTTTTCCTGTAAAGTGTGACAGTAATTCTTTCTTGCGTACAAAATTAGATTTTCAAATGGCGTTAGTAATCTTTAAATTTATATAATTTGAGAGTGTGAGTTTTTTTGTGTTGTTTTTGTAAAATAGCTGCACCTGATTCACTCCGCCGGTTCAGCCCTATTAATTTATTTCTCTGTTTTTATGAAGCAATGTGCAGTAGTAGAATTTCTGTCCACCAAATCTGATTCGGGATCAATAGAAAATCATTTTGGTGCTCTCATCACACTAGATACCTCTAATATGAAAAGTCCCCTATTGGTTCCTGACGACGACATCTAGCTTACAAGCCAATAATATAATTGACCCTTGTTCAGCTCCGATTTGTAGACTCAGAAATCTCGCAAAGGAATCTTGTGCCATAACGTTCTCCGCCTGCATGAATTGTGATTGCTCTTGAGTTTCTGTAGTGGAACACAAGCTCGGCTGACGCGATCGACTGAACGGGCGAAATTAATAAAATGCAGTAGTTTATTGTGTTTAAGCAGGCGTGCAAAAACAAAAAAAACGTCCACGATGGAAATCAAAAGATGTTTACAGGCTAATGCGACCGTCCTTCACTATTTTGAAACTGTTAGTTTGGAAAAGATCCCGCAGGAGAATGCCGCTGTTGGCGTTTGAAGACACAAGAACCGCGTCGCTTGGCTTGTCATCAGCGACATCTCGCGGCGTGTTTGAAACTATCAAAACACTGCAGTCGACGTCCAAGTCGTTATTTATGGCGTCCGTTATAGCTTCAGAAGGCACACTCTTGTCTGTGATAGCAGCCACGATTGTTGTAGGTTTCAGAACCCCCTTTAGCTGGTTGCAAATCTCTTTGCAACAGCTTCCTGGCATAGCAAACAGCAAAATGTCTGCCTCCCTGGCAACCATTATCAAATTCGGGTTTGCCACAACGTTTGTATGCAGTTTACATCCAGGTAAATATTTCGTGTCTTCGTGTTGTGTGTTAATGATCTCGGACAGCGGTAAGCCATCGACTTGCTCCTCGATAACATATACCATAACGAGGTCTTCAAACTGCGGTTTTGCAGTAATATGCGAACCAATTAAGCACGCTAAAGATGAGAACCAACTTCCAGATCCGACCATGCGCACACGGATTGGAGCCATGTCTTACAAGTTTGGTAATCGAAAATCCCACCGTGCTACAGTACAAACGGACCTGTTGGTAATTATGACGTCATGCTTGTGTTGACGCCACAGTTTTGGGAGTTGACGGTGTTTTCGCCAATAATGTTTGAGTTACATGTTTGATAACTAGTAAAGCTCCCAGGTGCTACATAACAAAGGTACATGTACCCTTGATAGTGTTGTACATCCCTAGTGTAGGGTATCCCACATACCTACAAGACATGTCAATTCGGCTTAGGCCCTGGCGATTGGATATTGGGCTTTTAGTGTAGAATTCGGCCTAAGGCCCTGATGACCAAAGAAATATTCCTTGACAAACAAACCATCCAAGGCATTAATCATCTAAAAATAGTGCACTGTTGAGCGACCTCTAAGCCTTTTTTGAAGTTCTTAAATCCATGTTTCTTCCAGTAACGTCTAGCACTATTACACTGTATGGAGTACATTGTATGGTGCAATTATATTCTGAATAGCCACATTGAAAAAAAAGAATATAATTTTGTCTTAATTCATAAAATTGAGTACTGTCAGTTTAGATAAACAGTATGAAAAAACGGGACAAATTTAATAAATGGCTTCGAGTTTAACGATATCTATTTGTCACCGGCAAGGGGCATTTCTCTAGACATTACCAGCTACATATTCTAGATTTGCACCTGAAATCAGAAAACGCTGCCTGCTACATGCATAAATGTGACAATAGGTAATTCAGACGTGACGCTTAAGTTTATCCTATTCTTTTTATCGATCATTGTATGTTTGAAACTGATTAGCGTCTGTGAAATGGCTTCAGAGGCCTGTTCACATACTACATGTAGAAAAAAAATTGCGAAAAGTCCCACTTCCAAACGGTTCACGGTTTCAAGTGAATGTAAGCAACTGGGATGACACTGTCAGAATGAATATTAGTAAGAATAGATCCATTTTAAGTTTTCCAAAATCTGTGCATAAGTACTCTTAAATCATGGTGTCGAACTTGTTAACATATACTTTAACGTTTAAATCTATTTTAGATGGTGTTTATAACTTTGGTTGTGCGGTAAACGAACTCTAGAGATTCTAGAAATTTCTGAGAACAAATCGTAACAGCCAATAATATGATTGGATATGATCATGTGTCTTGAAGGCGCTAGCGTAGTTACTCTTCTTTGTAGTTGATTACATTAATTAACAACAGGTTTTACTTGTCTAATTAGTGATTATCATATAATAAATTAATTACTGGATTTAATCATTCTCTCTCCATCTTCGCACCTTATAGACAAACCCACAGTCATTTTCTCACAGACTCTTATAACGTAATTTTTTCTTAAGTAACTTACGGATAAATTGTTCGAATAATCTAAAACCATCTTACAAATGCAATTTTTCGATGCCGTCAATTGACTGAAAATAAATGAGACCGCTTGAACAGGAAAACTTGTGCAAGCGCTGTATGATATGTAAATTAGACAGTCTTTTTATCGGAAGATTAAGACAACGAGAATAAACTTGAAGAACGCAGACCTGATCGAACGTGAACAGAGGAATGTATTTCGTGTAAGTGTTTCAGTATCTATGAACGAAGTGCAACTACTAAATAATTTTTGCTAGGAAATTGTTGTATTTTTGTGGCGTACAAAATATAAGAGGATATAGGATGGAAAGTTATGCGTTAATAGTTTTCGAAATTTATAAATTATACTTTAATCGCAGTTTATGATTCGGTCAGATTTTTTTTTGAAGTAACAGGCTTCAAATTTTCACGGATGAATGTGGGATTTGAAATTACTTGTAATATATCTATTTATATATTTAATGTAACATTTAAAATGAGGGCGGCCTCTTCAGTGACAGCACTGCTTTCCAAAAGGGTCCTCAACAACAAAATATAAAACAGTAATATAATACACTAAAGTAGTAAAACATTATTTAGATACATGTAACAAAGATACAATTAAAACAGGATGATGAAAATTTGAATTAGAGAGATGAAATAAATTAATAAATTATACTAAGTAATGAGAAACGACATACTTTTAACATTAATTTTGAAAGTTGTAGTTGCATGCGTGTCAAACAAAATGTTGCACGGGACGGACGGACAGACACACGTCAAATGTAATGCGTTGCGAATTAAGACTCCAAAACGTCCCGTGCAACTTGCTGCAACTCGCATGCGACCTGCGTGCACTCGGTCAATCATAAACAAAATAGTATTCACAAAACTCATAGCACAATGCGCGGTAGGCGCAGAATCGGACCGTTTAATTTCTGGGCTAAGAGAGTTCCATATGGCAGCAGAAGCATAAATAAAAGATTTGTTTCCGGTCTCGGTTTTAATTTTTTAAAAGAAACACTACCAGCAACAGAAGAGCGCACAGAGTATGTAGATTGATTGTACTGAATTTGAGGCTATGATATGCTTTAGCCAAGCCATTGACACATCTGTGCATGCAACAGGCAGAGAGATGTTTTTTTTTTGTTTTACTTTCATTAATCCCAGATTGGAATACAAGTCGTCGACCCGGGTGTCCCTTATTCAAGCACCCAGGATACCCCTGGCAGTTCTATTTTGAAAAAATAAAAAGATAAAGGTAAATTTGATACGATTTCCCCCTGGCGTAAAACATATACCATTATAAGTGTAAACTTTGTTATGTAACATTCGAAATTTTAAAATAACGTGGAATAAAAAATAAAATTTTTAAAAAATTGCGTTACTGATACTCACAGTGGAAATTAGTACTTGTCCTTTTTGAAATTAATGTTTTTTTCCTTGCTTTTGTTGGTAGTCATAAGTTTTAGTTAATATCCTTGTCTATCCTTATCGGTCTTTCCGCAGTACTGTATTACAATTACTATTACTATTACTGTTGCAATACTATTAGTATTACTATTACTATTGCTCTTACTTTTATTATTATCATTATCATTACCAATATTATTGTGTTCTATTGTAATGCTTTTTTGGTTTATCCATGTTAAATTAACCAATCAATCAATAAAATTCCCGCCAGGCATATTTGATTCCACCGCTTGAAAAAGTCTTGCACGTTTTATGTGTACCAAACGGATGTAACTAAAGAGTAAATATTTATTTCAACCATGATTTATAAAACGTATCACATACATGTTAATACATACATGTACGATGTGTAGTCAACGCTAGAAAAATAGCAAGTGGCATCGCGATTACTTGAAGTTGACGTAAAAACTTTCAGTAAACACCTGGGTAACTACAGTGTATGTTGTGAGAGGGGTACATTTACTTAGTCATATCCACGTCAAAAACGGTTGCAGAGTGAGTAGAGTTTCAAATCTTTGGAGCAAAACCAGCGCCAGGCTCGTTTCTTTTGTACGTTGGCAAACGCCAATTACTGTATCTACCACGCTCAATGGATAGTACCTAAAATGCATTGATTCAAAACTGCTGTCTATCGTATTTCATCCGCAAGAAGGTGCTACATTTATTATTCACGGTCAGTTCAATTTCAGAAGCCAAACACAAATTACTAGTTTCTTTCCTTGACATTTCAACTTATTTCAGCCGGTATTTTATTGACCTGCATAATGCGATAATTATTTATGCCACATAATATGATCTTAAATGGACGGACGGCTACACTGGTTGACGTAGAGAAGCAGAGTTTAACTACAACAACCACTGAACGACCTTGTTTCCTCGTAGATGTTTACCTGTTGACTAGTATCCGTACTATTATGCAACGAAATGTTCAAAAGGACACAGACCTACATGTACGCCCAATTTCTATTTAAAGTTTTTCGTTACCAATACAAATGAACGACAGTAAACGATAAAATCCAGATTATATATCTCCTCGATAGCACAATCGTTTTGTACCACGACACTGTTGAATTTAAATCGTCCATGTGCAACGGTACGGTATTGCCTATTAGGACTTCAAAGAAAGCGGGTGTGGTTTGAAGACTGACCAGAAATCAGCCAAATGCGCACAAATAAAGACCGGCTGCGTTTAGAATTTTGATTTCTTGAAATAAAAACGTTTCTAATTCAAGGACTTATAGAGCTTAATTCTGAGCTAGTTGAAAATCCTTACATGTACATGTATGCAGTTGCTATATTTTTTCTGTCGAGGTTTTCAAGACAGGCTGACCGATCACCGCCGTAATAAAAGAATTCATCGAGTAACTCCATATATTTACACGACATGTACAGTACATTGTGCATGTAAATGTCTGTCGATATTTTTTGGTATAGTCTTTTTGTCTCCTTCTTTAACAGGCAAGGTGAATGGCAGCCATGATTGTAGAACTGCTACTCTTCCTTCAACTTTTGACCATGACCGCTTCCCAGCCGAGGTCTGCCATAAAGCTCGTCAACAATGGATACGAAACTGTGGTTGTGGCCATTCATAGAACGGTAACGGAAGATCCACGCATAGTACAAGAAATAAAGGTAAGAATACTTGAACGTTCTATAGGCGCAATATCCTCGAGACTCCCCAATATCATGCAGGATTTATCGACACCCGCCCAGTAAATGCGTAGCACGTCATCGCATTAGTTTAACTTGTGAGGTTTTTCAGGAACACTGCATGCCCAGTCGTCTGCTCTGCAGACGGAAAAAAATGACTCGAGTGAATAACGAGTGTTTTGCGAGTACACCTGATTATGTACATGTATGATTGAGACCTTACCGCACCCTCGCAAAATGGTGCGCATTGAAGCAATTGGTAGCTGGCGTAGGAACTTTGAATTATGGGAAAATCTACTGTTACCTTAGTACACGTAAGCTAAATATTTCGCCAAAAGTGCATCACTATAGTCTTGGGTTGATGGAACGCAGCCCAAAATCAAGGCAATACATTGAATTCTCCCGACACCAAATCTAACAGCAGAAAGATGACGGTTTAAGAAATAGTCCAGCTAGATTAATAACTCTTTCAGCGCGTTGTTTACTACGCGTTGATTAAGCAAAAGTGCGCGCTGAATACGGGCATTACAATATGCAGAAAGATGCTCGTTTAAGAACCCTTAGACGCTTCATACTCTATACATGTAGAGTACCAAGGTACCTAAACTACACGGTCAACGGACATAAACACGGGGCACGAACGCATGAACACGACTCACGGACCTGCAAACACCGTCCACTGACTCGCAAACACGGGAACGGACTCACAAAACACGATCCACACACCCAAATACATGTACACGGGACACGGACTCATCTTCAAGAGGAAACGCGGTTAACGGACCGCCAAACACGGGTCACCGACTCATCGGCTTCCTGGATCAGCTGACATCTCCATTTTGTCCGTGACCCGTGTTTGGTGTTCCGTTAACCGTGCTTCCTCGGGGATACGAGTACATGTCCCGTGTATTTAGGTGCGTGGACCGTGTTTTGTGAGTCCGTTCCCGTGTTTGTGAGTCAGTGGACGGTGTTTGCAGGTCCGTGAGTCGTGTTCCTACGTCCGTGCCCCGTGTTTATGTCCGTTGGCCGTGTAGTTTAGGTACCTTGAGTACTCAACGTGTAGATTTGCAAAATATCCCCGCAGAAGTGTTTTGTAGGTGAGATTAGAATGACGAGTTAAGAGTGCGTGATCTTTCTCTCACTTCAAAATGATCAATATTGCTAAATAGTATCCGTACAAGTACATGTACTTAAATCATTTTTGGCCACAGTAAGATTATAAACCGGACGATCGCCGCACAAATAATAAATTTCATGCTCAATCAACGTTTCGTCGATTAACTGGACATCATCAGGATCATATTTACAAAGGACAGCAAGTGCCAACATGCAGCTCAGGTAACGTCAATAAAATGAAGTGAGAGATACAGGGAATATAGTCAGTAGCTGATTCTCTGAATAACATGAAGAGCTTAGTGACCCTGCAACTGATGACCAGCTACACATTCTAAAAAGTATACATGTTTTGCACAGGTACATGTGTATAATGGGTTCAAGTGGGTCCAATGGTATGGTAGTTTGAAATCTTTTCATAATGAAGACCAGTATCTAGATGTGTAGGAAATGGTGCATAAAACTGATGAATTTGGCGAAAACCAGCCGATCAGTAACATACATGTGAGGGGTTGCTGCCGTCCTATTTGCTCGTGGAGGTGATGATGGTACGGAAAGTTGCTGATGCGGTGGCGGCGGAGGCGGCTGTGCAAACAGTCAGAATCACAAGCATATAAGTGTTTAGGAGAACCTAAAAATGTGTATAAGATAACATGTTCGAACACCTGCGTACGAAATTTATTTATCTCCAATATAATCATGACTATCTGAAACGCTAATCCGGAATCCATTAAACATAGCTGTCACTCACTCCGAATTGAAGATCCGATTTCTCTTGGTCACGTACATTTTTACATGTACTGTGAACTGAACATCACTAACAAGAGTTTATTTTGGAGACCCAGAATCTCGCGGCTGCGTATTTTTACTAACCCAAAAACAATTAACGTATAAGGCTCAGTGCGTCTTCAAGCAAAATTCCATCATTGTTATAATCAGTCGCTGTTCATTGAGTGAAAAGGGTTAGTGATGTTCGAAAATATTCGAGGTTCCTCAAGAATCTTCTGTCCTCGTCAAAGTCCCAGAACGACACCATATAAGAACACTACTAATTTAAAAAAAAAAACTTTTAAAAACATTTGCTTCAGAACTTTGCGGATTTTTCAGTAGACGAAACATTGGCGATCACAATGTATCTTACAATCGATTGATGGCTGGTAAACTAACTTAAGCCTGAGTCTATTCGCTAGTCGTTACTTTAGCTTAATTCTTTCTTTATTTGTCATCAACGGACCGCAACACTTGTTGGTGACGTCATTACCATGATTTTCCTTTCATCACCTTCATCTCCAGCGTCCTGCCGACATTGCAATTATCATTTTCATTTTAGTTAAGATTAGCAACACCACGTGTTATCAATAATCGGGAAACGTTGTTGCATACATGTACATGTATGTGGGGCTATCCCAGAATATCGACCATTTGGGGTTGTTACAAACGGTATTCTTAATTACGTCAAACATCGGTGTTGATTTCGCATACACTTTATCTACATGTACACGCATTTGCTAATCCAAATGACATACGCGTGAGTTACATCGTACGGGACGCTCAGATGAGTGACATTTTTATCGCTAAAGTAACGACATCGAATTCTTTTTACCTAAATATGTATTGACATTGGTTACAACCAATTGCCCGACATATCCGTGACGGCCATACAGTGTTGCTCAAACGTGGTCAAAAACAACAAGGAACCTGATCTGAAATTAATCAACCTAAAGATCAAGTGGTGGAGCAGGTGGACACATGGGTTTGTTGTACCTTTAATTCATCTGTTTTATAGAATATGTTCATCGATGCGTCAGAGTACCTTTACCGAGCAACGCGACAGAGGGCGTATTTCCGTTCCGTCACTATTCTTATCCCAGACACGTGGAATGACAGCGCCGCTTACAACGCATCAGCTGACGAGAGGTTTATGAAGTCCGATATCCGAGTATCATCGCCGAATACACAGTTTGGAGACGACCCCTACACTAAGCAGCCTGGCAGATGTGGACAACCTGGACACTATATTCATCTGACACCAAGGTTCATATTGGACCCACTAGGAAAAAGGTTCTACACCTATGGCAACGCAGGTTCGTTTTGAAATTATGCCTCATAATATCCACAAGTGCTTGCGGCTATCTTCAGAATTGTGAAACTCATTTTAAATTAAAACAATTAAAAACGTTTTCCTCATTTACGCTTTACTTATGGTCCTTAGCTATACAATATAAATTACAGCGTTATTTTTCAACAATTCAGCAGTTTAAGGTAAGTCGGTCTTTTCCTTCGTTTCCAAGGATCAGTTTTTCATCATATTTACGTGTTAATTGTAAACCTATAAAACTCGATAATTTTAAAGTCGCTGATGATCACAGAACCTTATAATATGTGGAGAAGCAATTCGCAGCAGATCGTTAATGAAACTGGATACTTAAAGCTTGAGAACAAATTTGTTAATAATAATAAGTTAAGTTCAAACCTGCGCCCAAGAAGTGATATTTGTCTCAATGTGGTTAAGACTAAGCGTACATGTAACCGCTCTTACCTTATGCCAGATATAAAACCAGTTTGCTTGATTAGACGTGTCTTAATTTATCGGCTATACTCACTCTAATGCCAACATTTGACATTCTTCAAACCAAAAGGTAGACTTCTGGTTCACGAGTTTGCCCACTTACGCTGGGGCGTCTTCGACGAATACGGTTACAAAGGCAATAAACTCTTTCCAATGTTCTACACGACGAAATCTGGCACAGTGAGACCAAACGGATGTCCAAACAACTTGAAGGTAGGAAGTATCGCGTTTACACTCGTTTAAAGTCAGACTGCATGGTTCAGGTTCAATTCTTCATGCATGAATTATTGATGAGGGCACGTGTACGGGGTGTCTGTTGAAGTAGCAAATAGAGTATATAAAGCCGGTAGGCCTACATGAACTGTCCAGAGGTATATGTGCACTCGAACAGACACAAAAAACTTCATACAATGACCTTTACTTTCAGTTTTGTGGCGTGAAAGCGGTTAGAGGTTCAGCAACACACTCTTGAAAAAAGTCACAGAAAACTGACATGAAAATTACCCATTGGAATCTCTGACATCTCTTGCATTATTTCTTGTCTTTTTGCAAGGGGTATGCATGTACATGTATAATGTACTTGTGTTTGTATTGTGAGCTCCAGTTCATACTGGACACATTCTCTACCAGTGGCCAATTACCACGCAACCGGATGTACATATACCTCCTTGCGCTGTAGTGAAGAAAATTCACGTCGCCATAATCATTTTTTTTTTGAAAAAAAGATACGACGAACGCCTGAGGTTACAACGAAGACAGTCTAGTAGTTCACTCAACAGATTTGTTCGTGAGCGGGTAAAGTGGCT
Organism: Phoronis australis; assembly: GCA_002633005.1. NCBI lineage: Eukaryota > Metazoa > Phoronida > Phoronidae > Phoronis > Phoronis australis. The sequence goes on from NMRA01000520.1 coordinate 250,266, forward strand.
TCACGACGAATGAATTATGTGCAGAATCGAGATAAGTCAGTGCGTGAGCAAACATATAAGGACTTGAGGTACGAAACGTGGGAGGGAGATACTGTACATTGTATACGTCTGCTGGATTAGCATGCGGCAGAGAAGAGATTATGCGCGTGCAGGCCCAGGCCGCGCGCGTGCATGCATGGGTAGGCCTTGGTGCCTTGGAATACAACACGTGTAGGCCTAATACTGTCAATGCATATCGAGATTTGTTTAGGGTATGTCGAGATAATCAAAAATTTCACATTCGTCTACCACAATGATACGTTGTCACTTACAGTGCAATAGTCCGGTTCTGAGATAGCTCAGCACCACTCTCATTGTAAGATATTTACCGTCAGCGCAACACGGGGTCAAAGATTTGCCCTGTACATGTATTTTCACAAGCAGATGTGTCGGCCATCTATCTCATCTCTTAATGATTGTGTAACTGTTATTAATTGTATAGTTCATCATCGTAAACCATGCAACTTTGCTTTTGAGTGACAATGCAAGCACCAAAGAATTGGCAAAAAGCAAATATTACTCATCCTTTTTCAGTCAACCAAATCAACTATGTGCTTGACAGTTTGGAAGTCAGTCAATCGTGGAGTTATTTTTTACTTCCGGGGAAAAGAAGTTTTATGTGGACGTGTTTATTCGAATCTATAAAAGTCGTTTATACAAACTATATTTTCGCGGACTTCACTGCAGGGTGTGTTGCTCAACAGAAAAACGCGTCAACTGTGTGAGATCGACAAAAGAACATCACTTCCTACAGACAGCTGCCGTTTCTTTGCCAACTCCATCACGAATCAGGTCACAGCGTCTGTCATGAACATGCAACATCTAGAACAGGTACTTCCGTCATTCAAGTTATAGACTTCTTTACGCATGCCGAAATTTGCTGCATGCGCATCCCAGCGCATTGGTTCAGGTTATAGTCTCCTGTCCGATTCCAAACTCGTAACCACTTCGGGGATTCACAAATCATTTTTAGAGATTTCAAAAATGTATCCAGTCTTTGAAACATCAACATCCAGTAAGATAGTCAAAATTAAGACACAACTTATATCAAAAACTTTAATCAAACTTAGGCTCTCTTTCTTGAAAAGGTCTTGAGACAATTTGAAGTTTTATCTTGAAACTTACTTAATATTAAGATGTGCCTTACAAAAGTTAGTTTTGATGAAGCGGGCCTCTGATCTCTACTCAAAGTCTGAAGTCGAACTCGAGACTTTTTACATGCAAGTATTTATGCACCGCCGACGAAACACCTTCCTTGCGTTCCTTCGGTGTTGGTGCAATCCTTTCTGTAGGGGATGTTGAGTTTCCCCGATATATTTATCGGTACAGTTGTCACTTCCACAATGGATGTTTCCTGTAATAGGTTTGTCCTTGGGAAATTAAGAGCAAACGCACGAACCTTTAGAATTTGATGCTCAGTGACGCTGTGCCAATTCTGGCATGGCGCATTTTTTAGATTTCTCTCAAAGTTTTATACGTCGACTCGTTGGTGTTAATTTTGTTTTCGGTTTCAACCAAAAACGAACTAGCAGTAATGCAATAAATGAGGTATTTTGTGTAGTTCTTGAGGAAATCAAAGGTCTAATCGTTCTTAAGTCAGAACGAAAGCCGAAACCAGCAAAAATTGGGTACTTCAACAGCTTGAAAGTCCTCTGTTTCCGGGCCTATGTTCACCAAACTTTCCTCGGCCTCTTCAAGTGCTCAAAAAATTTCACTCCGCCTACATGTGGAGCTCACTGGAGTAATATTCGAGAACCAGCGATCACCAAATTTTACTCAAGTTCCTTCAAACCGTACATGTACTCGGAGTCGATAACTATTCTCGAACTGGAATGGAAGTTATTAGCGCAAAAATAGGAATTGAAATGTAAGAACATCTTTAAACCTAGCACGCTCTGTAGTCCATTAAAAGAAATTTAGTTTCCTGTAAGAGGTGTGCAAAGGATCACCTTGCTTTGCAGATTTTTTCGAATACTTGTACGAATCCATGGTTTCCTCCACCATCATGAATTCAGAGTAAACAAAACAATTCACGTACAATCCCTATTGAAGTCTCGAAGAAACCGATATTTTTCGAAAGGTGATGACTAAATTACCAATATGTATCAATTTACAACATGTGTAGCTACATGTATATCACAAACTTGTTTTTCTTCCTGAGTACAACATATTCTGAATTTTACAACTCACTTAAAACACCGATGATGTAGACCTTCCAGTATCCACTAGTTTACGAGGTCGGCGTTCACCAGAGGGGCAGTGTTTATACAGTTTGCTAGCTCTTGATACTCATTGGAATGAATACAATTAAAGCCTCAATACTATTGAAAGCGCAAACTATTGCTTTCATAGCTTAGTCCCCAAGCCTCGGTTGCTTTCATAGCTTAGTCCCCAAGCCTCGGTTTGATATCAGGGCCATCTTGAGGCTGTTGCTTTCAAAGGTCACTCCGGCGTACATGAACACTGTAAGCTTACAAGCGAAGATTGGAGGAACGAATAAGCCAAAGGCCGCAGTGTAGTTCATTATATTCACGTACTGGTGGCGACGTTTTCGCCATTTACTTGCTATTATAAGATGCATCTGAACTGTATTCTCTGCTTCCGCTAGAGAGTAATGTAGAAATCGTTTGTTTTCTCCACCTAGTACATTTCCTTGTACTCCTGCACGCTAGTGTGCAGACCAACTCATTCATATGCGAAACCGTAGCCTCTTGTAGGAAAAGGTGTCAGGGTGCAGTTTTTTTAAACATTAAATGTACCCGCCATGTAAAATGTGGGGGTAACCTGTGAATCTAAAGCTTCAAACAAGTTGTACATTTTGCTAGGCGGCAAATTGGGAATATTCGAGAAATTTTGCCAACACTTTATAGACAAAGACTATTAGTGATCACACATCCCTATGTAGTAGTGGAAAATGATGATTACTTAAGCTTTTGAGTACTTTTGGTTGAGAAAGGTTTTGATTGTCGCACTCTCTCAGCCCATGCCAAATGACGTCGTATGGAAGTCGCAAAGCAGTGTTTAATTTGCAGAATCCATGTGCGTCGCATAGTTTTCGCCTATGGGACACTTCCATTGTTTTCCTTTGTTGCGTCTTTGTTGGGCATAGCAATACACCTCGCATGGATATCGTACCTTGGGTGCACATCAGCCGGTTACCGATCAATGCCATTATCATTACTATAAGAAAGAAAAACAAAGAGAACAATGGATACCCCTATCTACCGATCTCTATGCGACGAACTTGCGACCTGGTTTCCCGTTGGGGAGTAAAATGATACTGTTGAAATGAATACGATTAACGTTTAGTACAAGCGTTGCTCTATGATTACAAATCAGATGTTATTCACGCCTAACTGTATTTTGTGTGAGTGTGTGGGAAAGGGTGTACCTCCAAATGCTTGAGCTTGTACGTGTCCGTGTGCGTGCTTTGTTTCTAATAGTAATCTTGCTTCACTAACTAGCAACTGACCCACAACAAAAAGGCAAAGAGAAAGTAACACTGGAGAACATGTTTATATTTTCATAAACCTAGGTTGCTCGATTCTGTGAAAGCGATGGTTCCGATGTCTCACTCCGACATAACGCTGAAGCCCCAAATAAGCACAACAAAATGTGCAGTAATAGAGGGACCTGGGATGTTATTCTGGAACACCAAGATTTTACCAACGGTTCAAACCCTAGTAATCCAGGCTTGGAAAATACGAAACCTGACTTCAAGCTTGTATATCCAAGAAGTCGCGACAAAATTGTCCTCGTGCTGGATATATCAGGATCTATGTCGATGCTGAGGGTAAGTGTTCAATAAAGAGATAGTTGGAAATACGAGTATGTGGTAGAATAGTTCTGCGATCCTGTCTAGATGTCCGATTGCCCGTTTGACCAACCTGGATGTCTGCTCTATATATTTAAAAGCGCTGGTCAGATCTTCGTGAAATTTAGTATCATGATACCTAAGTACAGTGCAGAGGGTGTATCATGTTTCATTAAAAAACACTTTTTCTCCCAAAAGGACGGAAAAGCCCGTTGTCGACAGACATGGGCCGCTAGGCGATGCTGCAGTGGTCACATACAGTAGGCAGGAAATTCGATTCGTGGCCGCGAATTGCCGTCATACTTGTACAGCTGTGCTTTAAGGTTTATTGAAATCAGACAATTGGATCTCTCCCCCCAAAAAGTGTTGAAAAAAAGATTTTTCTAGATGGGCTGAATCCGAATGGAAGTTGTGACATGGATGTGCATGCTGTCTAGGGGTATAATCCACTTTCAATTTCCCCTGCTCCAAGTGCCAGGGGGTGTTTTGATGGACGACATTTTCTAGTATAACTTACAAAGAGAAAAGTGATAAAAAATTGCCGCCATAATTCTACTTGTGGGCGAAGTTGAAATATCCATAACCTCTTAGATGAAATGTTGGTCTTGACCAGGTTTTTATCCAGTTTTTGGACGGAAGGATATTCGAAGGATACCTAGATAAGGGTGGACCGATTTCAATAGACCTATGGCTAATAAAAAAGTTGCAGACCTCTTGATCAGATACTGTGCGTCTGGATGAACCATAAACGTTTATCGGATATGTATACATGTACATTAACAAGTAGATAGTGAACGCAATTCTTCTGCATAACGTTTTATATTTTCTTTATAATGGTACCTTGTTTGATTTAACAATTCACCTCTCGCCAGGATTTTCAGTGACGGCTTAACTGACCAATCAGAAACGCAGCATTCTTGACACACCTTCCTTTCGAAGCCGCCATTTTACCCGACAAGCAACACGTTGCCGGGTAAAACTTGTTGTTTGTTTGTCGACATTTAGCAAGGGGGTGGAGCTTGCGATAGGTCAATTAAACGTCGACTACTCAAGACGCTGAAAAAGGCGAAACGCCGCCCATGGGATGTATGACTTAACCATTGGCTGTAAACAGTACTTGCACAGAAATCGGGTCCTCAGTAGCTCAGTGGTGAGCGCACTAGACCGGCAATCTAGAGACCTGTGGTTCGATTCCCAGTTGGGGATTCTGACGTTTCTGTGTTTATTTGATAAAATTAGGCCAGCAGTGGACACTGAACGCAATTAAATGCAGTCCAATTGTATGCGTGTGTGTGATGGAATGGCCTAAGAGGAACAGCTGACCTTTTTACAGAACATAGGGCTAAATGCGAAGCACTCACTACTGCCCCCTACAGTGTATGGTTTAAATATCGGCTTAAAAACGAAGGTTGCTCGACATAGCACTCCTTCCCCATGACCCATTTTAATTAAGCGTTCTTATATGGCACATGTTACCGTTTCAGTGAACTTTTATCAAAACACATAGTAAAGAATCTTATTATCCTTGCAAAATGCTTCTATCAAATTAGCTTCAATTCTATGGGGTTTTGCATTAGTATGGCTTTGGCGTGGCCGCCTGTCCGTGTTTGTGGGTACTATCCAATCAACAAAGATCCCCGATCACTTACGGTTATTTAGCCGAGAATGATTTAGCAAGTCAGTCGAAAGAAAACACAAAAACACCTTTAATTATTTTACTTGACAGAAGGGGTGTGGTAAGTGCAAAATATTTAGGTTGGAGTATACACTGGTCAAATCTCCAGGTTCCTAACTAAAATGAGTAAAGAGAGCGTTTTAACTAGTTAAATATGACTCTGAGAGCGACAAAAATCGAAGAAAATAGTTTTTGTGGTTCGTTTTTTTAAAAAAATCGTATTTTTTAATTTTCAAAAATCCAATTTTACCTCGAATTTTTTTTTCAAAATGAACAAGGATTATCATCAACTGTTTTCTTACGCAATATTCTACTTATCCATAGCAAATACATGTACAAAATCATTATGATCTTGATTTTGCGGCATTTTTTGCCTGTGAGTTGGGCAAGCACGCCACCTTTTGTCATTTGGTCACTTTTCGTCTAATAACTAAAAATCTGGTCCATGTATCAAAAAACCCTGGCACACGATTTTACTTAAATCCTAGAGGATTTCAAATCTGCAAATTTTGTAAAAATTGACCCACGTGTTGCGGAAAAATAGGCCCGAGAATCTTGTCACTATCCTGAAAACACGAGCCGAGAAAAACGGCTTTGAAGTTGAGCGGTCATCGATTGTCACTTGAGAAATAAAGCTGATATTTACTTCATGTTTAGAAAATGTGACATACCTGTTTGTTTACAGCGTAAGTTTAATCATTTTTTCGAACTTGTGAAGCTTGACAGACGACCAAAACAAATATGGCTGTCACGTGGGCGGAGTTTAGCGTTGATCTATTGTCTGCTGGTGGGCCGACCACACATTAAAACCATGTGTTGATTGTTTATACGATTCATCTGAACTCTCCACGCAATGTAGTAAAAGACTCTTTAATTATATTACACAGACCTATTTGTTAGCATTCCAATATTATCATCAACCAATATATTAACCTGGTTCCCGGGCCTCACAAGCTGACGTCACGGATTGCTTGTGAAGGCCCAGGTACAGCGCACTAGAACGATGGTTTTCATTGGCTGTCAGCTGGCAATTTTTAACCAGGAAGTTTGCTCTGCGCATGCTGACATCCGGTATTACGTTATCAGGTCGCTAGGTGTCCCTAGAGTAAANTTTAATAGTCTAGTTTCTCCACGGCGCGTTCCCAGCACAGAAGCACGGTTTATCTGCAAAGACTCTACTCTGACGGCATGTAGTTGTCAATGAGTTGCGCGCGCGGCGTGTCTTCACAGCACTTGCATGCACTCTCACCGAATCGTGCAACACCACCCACGTCGACGCTCAGCGTCCTCTTGCAAGACACCTCACCTTACCGACTTCTCTAGCTTGTACACGCACAATTTCTACACCGACTCCTCAAGCTGAGTGCAGTGATGGCTTCGGTAGGACTTGGCGTACTCAACTTAATTTTTTGCAGATAGACAATTATGCTCAGGCTCGGAACAGGAGCTAGTTCACCGACTTTCACATGGTCAAAAATAGAATTATTTTATTCTTGGTCTTGCTACAACAACATCAGCTGGTACAGCACTCTCGAATGCCCGGTTACACAATGTTTGTTGACAGGGTTAGATTAGAGCTAGTGTCCTTGTAGAAGCTCCGCCCCAGTTATCAGTCACTGAGCTGGTGAGCACTCAAGCCATATGACTTACTGAGGCTTGGTCAAATATAGCTAAAACAACAACTTTGGATTTTCAGAATGATTTTATTATATACTGTGCATCAACAATTAAAGATCAGGATGACATAAAAAAGTAAAAAACAGTTAAAATTTTTTTTTGTGTGTATCCACCTGCCGTAAGTCATCGAGGTTTCTTTTTCCAACTAGGTTTATTGCAGACTTTGGAGCTGTGACACTTGGTCTTTTCCAAAAATACTGCATCGGTATGACATTCAGCGTATTGATGGTGCATGTATTCAGGAAAATTTACTTAACACACTTCAGGTTTCTTATTTGGACATACGTTTGACAGATCTCACTTAGACTTTGCAAAGCTTGACGCAATTCATGTTTTTTTAGCTGAGATGAATTGGACATTTAAATTCACGTTTGAGCATCGAAACCATGTCAATATCTAAGTTACGTTGTCCTGCTTTTAAAGCTGAGCCCTATTGTATATTGTCGGACGATTGACTGTGGGTTTGTTTAAAAGGTAGCTATGCTTTGAGATTGTGCGTACACTATAGATGGAGAGTGAATAATCAAATCCTGTAATTAATTTATTATATGATAACCCCTAATTAGACAAATGAAACCTATTGTTAATTAAGTAATCAACTACAAAGAGTAACTACGCTAGCGCCCTCTTTAAAGATTACATTAATCAAACAACCAAAACGATCAAATGTCTTATCTGCTATCCAAGCTAGGACTCTCCACTTGTTGGATGTCTGTCCTGTTGGTGGATCTTCGAACTACACACACTGTATAGCGACAGTGTACTTGTTGGTCACCGTCTCTGGTGATGCAACACTTGCAGGCAATTTCTTCTACCTGCGAATCTTCTTGCTGGTCAAAGTCTCTGGCTGATGACTCAACACTTCAGGTAGTACCCTACTACCCACAATGCAAGTGGCAAGCTCTTAGTTAACTTCCTGTTCGTTAACACCCTTGCCCTTGCCAAGACAGAGACCGTAGAGAGGAAGACGTTTCACCTAGCGAAATCCTATTGGACGGCCACTGGCGGCCATTGTTGTTCCATGGACCGTAGAGACGTCTAGCGGGTGTGTGTGGGAAAAAAGGAATATGGCTGATACTCGTGGTCAGTGGTTACAGAGACAAGATATTTTATCTGATCGTGTAGTTCATATAGATTTCCCATAGTTAATACCTCTGAGGGTAGTGCTTTGTCAAGTAACTTCAAAACAAGATATGCCGGCTGCAGTCCCTAAAAAGAGGACCAGAGGAGCTTTTTGCGCTGCAGAAAAACCGCGACTTGCACTCCCCACTGATAAAGACAGGTGAGATATACGAGTGATACAAAGAATTCTTTTTGTGAAAATGCTACCTGTCAACCATTGATGTTGGCAGAGTGATTTGAACTTGTCTTACCTTTAAGTTTCAAGGTTTTATATGATTACTCAAAGCAAAATTGTGGTAATCCGTTACATATGGCCGGGATGATGGGTACTAAGTACTTGATTTTAGAGCCAGTTACTCCCAATGAATTACGCCCGTTATTCAGTGGTAGTAACTGGTTCTCAAATGAATTTTGAGTGAGGGTCCCACCTATCAAACTATAACCGAAATTGTCCAGCATGTGTTTCATGACTTAGGGCCTACTGATAACTTGTGTTTCTATTCTATGATTGGATCTAAACTGTAATTTCTTTCACTTCTTCAATTCACTTCAGTGTTTATGCATTCAGGTCCAAGAGTTAGGTGATAAACAGCAAGTGTGAGGACCTGCTAAGGAGAAATGCTGTGATGCTAACTTGTTCCAGTACAGGGCTGTAGCTAGAGGTAAGTAGGCGCCTAAAGCCCACCGTATCACATTGAGCACTGAACGTAACTTACGGTGCGTAGGTGCAAACTTTCAAATGCCAAAAGGTGGTTGGCTGTGCCTAAGCCCCACTACAGCACTGGTCCAGTAGACTAGTATAGGTTTAGGTAGGTCTTTACTGTGATGGGCATTCATTGTACTTTGAAGGACCTATAGTCCGAAGGGTCATCACTTGAAAAATATATCAATCAGGTGTTATTCCAAAGCAACATCACTCCGAAGGGTTATTACTTAGCTGCAATAATGGGAAATAGTGAGTGACGCTGTATAGAGAATATTGCTGATGCCACATATTTTTCCTTCATGCTGTATTTGTTATAATATAAATGATATTTTTCCAGCCAATAGATCACAGCTACGCCACGAGTGAGCCCAGTGAAACACCCCCATCTGCTGAGCACCATGCAGTGCTGCTTTAGTAAAGCTCTTGGGTTGAGGTAATAGGACATAACTGATAATGACCATAATTTCATCCTCCATGACTGATGGTTTTGTTATACCTATTGTATTGCTACCTGAAGCTCACCTCTCTACTTACTATAGTTATAAAAAGCGGACTGCTGAAAATCAGAGGATGAGTCTTGAGCCAGGCTGTTTGTTAAAAATCTGGTTGTAGACAAGTAGACAGTTGTAGGTAGTTAACATGTGTAGATGTATTTTTGTATTCATTCATTTCAGAAAGTTGTTGACTTGCATGAGAAAGTAAGTCAAGTAGGGATGCCGAAAAGTCTTCACCCAGCGGTCCCTATTGTGCCCGTGACTGTAGAGGGAATTGTCAGTGGTGCTGTCGGATTAGGCATGGCGCCATTAACTTCAGCATCTTTGGTGCTACTATCAGA
>NMRA01000520.1:261067-287110 GCA_002633005.1 Phoronis australis
CTCTATATTTTGCCTATGTGTATTTTTCCATTACAGTGCTCGTGTTTTTTGTTTTCAATATTTTAAACAAAGACACTTCACTGACAATTTTGAATTTGACAAACTAAGATCGGCAATAGTGAATGCCTTGCGTACTTCGTCGGCCCACACACACCCGCTAGGTGCCGCCACGGTCCATGACACAAAAATGGCGGCGGCCTTGGTGAATAGTCTTGTTAGCGTCTTTGGCCAAGATCCTTTCTAGAATCTTCCACGAGATGGCTCTGTCGTACAATTTCCTCTGTACACTGTAGCAAGTCTTTATGCTTCATTTACTATAGCTCATCTAATTATCTTGTTGATTTCAGCCCATGATATAACATTCTACTTATTTAGTGATTGGCTATTAAAAACCAAATGATCATATCCACTCATATTATTGGCTGTTACCATTTGTTCTCAGAATATTCTCTATAGTACTTTGACCCCAGAACCCAAAGTTGTAAACACTGTCTAAAAATAGATTTTGACGTTAAAATACATGTCAACAAGTCTGACCCCATGATTTAAAAGTACATATGTACAAATTTTGAGCAACTTAAAATGGATCTATTCTTACTAATTACTTAATCAATATTTATTCTGACATATATGTATTCATATTTTCTCGAACTAGGGGAAACCTGTTCAGAGGTTCTATCAGCTTAAGCAAGCTTTCTCTAAGTTTATACAAGATTGCGTGCCAACGGGAACTGAGGTTGGAGTTGTCACCTTCAACTACAGGGCTAACCCCAACACTCCCTTAGTGACGATCAGCAACCAGACTACTAGGGATCGGCTTGCAAATGCTCTTGACAGAAGTTCAGTGGGCGGTTCCACTGCCATTGCGTTGGGAATTGAAAAAGCCATGGAGGTAAGCTCAGCTTACGGATTGGTACATTTTTTTCATTTGAAAATACTTTTGATAAAAAATTGGTTTACTTGTATAACATTGCAATTCTTAAGGCCTCAACCTGCAGTCGTTAGAAGTGGTTCGCCAGGTTCACTTTATCTTCCAATACCACAGATGCAGGCTTTCAAGCGTTCGTTCATTTCCTACTTTTTTTTCTTGCTCTTTTGGTATGTTCCTACTTTTCCTACTGTTTTTTTCTGAAATTTCTAGTTTCCTACTCTGTTCCTCATTGCACTAAAATTTCCGTCTAAGTTGTATTTTTGGAGTGGTGAGTAGTCGTTTTAGATTATCAGGAGAAGCACACGAAGGACAAGCGATGCTAACCAAAAGACTATGTAGTTGGAGAGCCAGCAGGACGTATTCGCACTTTTGAGTAAAAAAGGTTTGAGTGCGTAATTCTATGGTAAATCACCTACAAGTGAAGGAAAGGGGTGTTTTAAGTTGCACAATCCTGGGCTTTGGTCCCTGGGGGTCCAAAAGTTGACCCAAAAACCCATTTAATTAAAGATTTGGGTGCAACATCCATTTCAAAATTATCTCATTCAACTCACCACTTAAATTAAAAAGACGTGAAAATGCCCGGGTTATTACTAAGGCACCCACTGATTTCTGCTATGAATAAAACATTGTTTAAATTGAACAAAAATACAACTTAAGGCATAAAAAATCCTTGTGTTATTAATTAAGACACTTATTAATTAAGCGCCAACAGATAAAAGACTCAAGCTTAAAGAAACAATTCGAGAGGAACGTTTAAACGAGAGCTACTTGTCTTTCTCACCGAAGATTGGTCACGCTACTTCTACAGTCCACTTCTAGATAGAAGAGAAGTGTATTTTGGGGTGACGGGAGAGTACACTCGGCACTTTGTTGAGGATGTAGACGTATGTACGGCATCAGTTCCATCACTTGGAAGCCGAAACCTGAGTCATCCTTCGTATGATTGAGGTGCACAAGTCCACACCTGGGGACGTCATAAGAGCATCTGACACCAACATTCTAGTGTTGCTCCTACATCACGTCCATTGGGTTACATCCACGGTGTGGATGGAGGTTGGAATTAAACGACAAAGCAATTGGCGTTATTTAAACTTAACTAAGATTGTTACTGCAATGGCAGAGCTTTGTATGCAGCACTCCTCGGCCTACACGCGTTCACTGGATGTGACTATACCTGCTCATTTGTAAGGAAAGGAAAGAACAGACCATATGCAATCGTGGCGAAAAAGTGATCATTAAAATCTTGGAGGATTTTGTTTTTTGTGCTGTACAGAGCACAGAAACTTGTCCCACTCAAAAAGCAACGGTTTAACGTTATTGACAAAACCTACATGTACAAACGAAAGTCAATGCTAAGCACCCACTTGAAATACTTAGAAGCATCAAAAGGCAGCAGCATTCCACCATGTGAAGCTGAACCAGCCCTTCTGGTGGATAGAAGTGCATCTTTTGCTAGACTTTGGGTAGCACTCATCTCCAATTCTAGGAAAAATCACCCACCAATGGATGGGACAATGTTGACGGTGAATTTGGTATCATTTGGTTCAGTGGAGAACGGATGCCTCCTGCGCTCATTCCAGAAGTTCAAGTCGAATCTGAGGCAGATGATAATGGTGACGATACAGAGAGAGAGATGTTTGTATGGAATGTGATGTAGACGATAATGATGATCCTCTAACAAGAGAAATGGACTCATCTGATGAAAACAGTGGTGACGATTATGACTTACATTGTAAATTTTTGCAATTAAAGTACAGTAGAGTGATTCATTATTGCCTTTTGGATTACGGTTTTATCATATGAAACACTAGACTGTGCCATGCATCACAATCTCATGTAGTTTCATTTGTTGCCACTAGATACGCTTCAAGTAATAAGCTTTAATTTGAAGTCAGCTGATTTTGTAACCCCAGATGTGTCTTAACTTATGCTTTTGTTTCATTTTTGTTGTATTTGAAAGTGAATTAGTCATGTCTTCAGATTTTTTTTGTTCATTTGAAATAATGTTTTATCCATAGTAGTAATCAAAACTGGCGTATTTTCTCCTTTATCGAAGTTCAGTTTTGTGAGTCTTCTTATCAGTCGTGGTCAAAACAACACCATTTTTTCTGCAAACCCCAGAAAAAGTAGTCCTAAGCTGTGGATATGGTATCCAGAGTTACTTAACTATCTTTCAGAAGAATGTTGTTGCACTTAAAGGTTTAAAGAAACCGTAAATAGGCCAGTATTTAATAAGTGTTTAAATTAATAATTCAAGAATTTTTCATGTCATCAATTCTTTCATTAGTTCATTTTTGGGTTCTATTTGTCCCCTTAGGGTCCAAACTCCGTCCCCCCTCCCCCGTCTTGTTTGCAAACCCCAGGAAAATCGCATCTTAAGCTATGGAAATGGTGTTCAGAATTACAGTAAGCTATCTTTTAGAAAAAAAGAATTTTTGTTACACTTAAAAGTTTAAAGAAATTATTAATCGGTCGTTAATTAGTTGGTGTCTTAATTAATAACCAAGCCATTTTCGCGTTTTTAGTTGCATCATTTTAATTTGGGTGGTGATATGAATGAAATAAAATTGAAATGAATGTTGCACTTAAAATTTTAATTAAATTGATTTTTGAGTTCTCTTTTGAACCCCCAAGTGATCAAAGACCAGGAATGTGCCACTAAGACGACCCTTTCCTTCAATGGTAGGTGATGTAAAATTGAATTATACGGTCGAACCTTTTGCACTCAAAAGTGTGAATGAAGTCCTGCTGACTCTCCAATGGTGAGTAATGCCTGTGGTGTGAAGTGAACGTCATTGGAAAGTATCGATGAAAACTACTCCTAAACGCATGTTCTTGTTCCTACTTTTTCCTACTTTTCCCTTCACAGTTCCTACTTTCTCATACTTTTTTAAACGTACCCTACCTTCTTCATACTTTTTTGTCTAAAACTACTTGAAAGCCTGCGGATGTGCCATCATTTGACGAGGACCACATCGCTAAAGATGTATCTGCAAGCTTCTAACAATGCTAATGTGTAAAAGGGACTAAATGACAATGCTATTTGAACATCATCTACGCTAAACAAAGTGCATTCGTATTCATTGACAACTTGAAAATGTAAAAATAAAAAATGTGAACATGTGACATGTGCACTAATGACGTAGCTTGGGGGCTCACATAACCCGCATCGTGCACTGTTATTCTCCAACACCACGTCAAGATACTTACTGAACGCGGTTAGGTGATTTACATGTACGGCTGATCGTTTTCGACACAAAACTCATCCATAAAAACATTTGGCAATTTTCACCATACTTCATATTCACATCGTCGCCATATCTTGAGTTTCTAACTAAATTGACCAAGCAATCGAAGAGATGAGGAATTAACGTGAAAGTTCCACTTTAAAGCCCATCTTGAACGGTAACACCTGTAAATTGGGTTACTATAGTATGTTAAGAGCATTGCTCCGAGTCCACTAGAGCCATAAATTGCCAAAAGTAACAAAGTGTTAAGGCTTATTGGCTTGATTTGTGTACGTCACCGCGAGAATCACCTTTCAATTCAAACAGTTGCGAGTAAAACTCGCACGCAATGAAGTTCCATTATGACCTTCAATACAACTGTTATCGGCATTTTGTTGTTTGTGATGGGATCTCGCGGTGACGCAACATGGCATGAAAAGGCAGCTTCACTTATCCTTTGACGGGCTTACACTTGCGCAATTGAACTTGCGTTGTCTTATTTTACTAAGGCTTTGCTAGGACTATCTGGTTTGCTCAATACATCTAAAGTAACAAAATTCCGTAGAAGTTAGGCTTTAATGATTTGATCATTTTCTGCCACCGTTAGTGTCCTAACGGCAGCTTCTTGCATTTTCATAAACAAACTGAGAACGACTACGTTGGAGTTGAGCGGGATAGGTACACTTAAGTGTTCATGATAGTCGAGGGTATGATATCGTAATACAATATTGAAACTTTATTGCAGATGCTAGGTGCAGGTGACCTAACTGGTAGCAAACTTTTGGTCATGACGGATGGCGCCGAGCTTGTTTCGCCATTTAAGCTGTCGCTAAAAAATCAAGACTTTCTCCGCCGTGTGACCAGTTCTGGAGTTGTCATTGATGCACTTGGTTTTGGATTGGAAGCTTCCGAGAAGGTCGAGTCTCTAGCAACAACAACGGGTAAGGCTGTAAAAAAGCAGGCAACTGTAACAGTATACAACACATGTACGCACGGCGCAGACGCAGAGGATATAAAAAGATTCCTGATTACCTTCTGGTCTATTGGTCAATTTAAAATCCTCACGAGTGAACCAGAATCAACTCCCTTACACGTGTTTCTTTATGGTACCGGTTACTTCTGATAGTAAGCACCGCAGGATTTGTATTCGAGAAACTAAGTCTAGTTGTGGCGTGCTTCAGGAAACATACATGCATGGCGTATACAGGGTAATGAATCGGCAAATATGTTGTGATGAGTGTTGGTCTAGCTATTTCTAAAGATAGGCATGATTAGAGCACTGCAAAGCGGTGAAATGTGTTTAATGCACGACTATTTCGAAACGGATGTGTTACAGTGTATGTAATATAAAAAATAAAAAGGTCACTGAGGGACGCAGCATGAGTCAGACATGTCTCTAACATGCCTTCTTCGACAAATTTGACAGCGAAACGACGAGAAGGTATTCAGTTTAGAGAGACAGTGGTCCTGGGTTTGAGCTACTCGGGTTCAAAGCCGAGATTTACAGTCGAGATTTCACAAACGTGTCTCTTACTCCTCAGAGTTCGTTCTTATTCGTTGAAATGTGCACGGAAGTGGCTGTGTACCCATAGTGCAAAAACAATTGATTTGAGGGTGCCAATATTTAAGGCGGTTTTGTCATATTGCTCTGGCCGATCTCTCCTAGTGAATTAAGTTTGATAACGATTTAAGAATTTCAAACGCCTCAATGGCAACAGCCAACAACACCGGCTTTATGTAGCGTTCAACACAAGCATTGGTCTGAACGTATTGAATTATTATACTTTAAGCGTAGCTCTAATGAAACTGAAATGATTTGATTTCCTCAGCTCAAAAGAGGCCTAACTTTCTGTTTATCGTTCAGGTGGCCAAGTATTCTACTATTCCGAGAGTTTACAGTCTACTGCCCTGGACCGAGCGCTGGCTAAAACAGTTCAGGAATTCGGCAACGTTCCTAACGAGGTGGCTATTTTATTCTATTTTATTTGTTTTCAATGTAGATGTATTAAGGTTAATTGCCCTCAAAGAGAATGGTTGAACATCTGATACATGTATGTTAAAACCACGTACCTCAAACTTTCAATGAACATAATGTTGTTTCAAAATTGTTTTGTCGCAGTATTCCCCAACCCCCATTCCCCCTTTTGTTGGTGTCTCACATCCTTGTAATGCATTTTATATGATATTAAACCCTAATTTTTAGGTTGCCTGCTACACTGCGCAGTTTACTAACGCCAGTAACGTACATGAAGGCATTGTAAACATCGACGCCTTCCTAGGTAAAGACACAAAGTTCATTATTTCGTGCCCAGAAGGAAGCAAATTTAACGTAAGTAAACATACATGTACAGGCAATATACCGTGCTTATTCGATTGCGTCAGTATCGGGGCATTAACAAAACATTTTTAGTCGTGTTTTGCTATAAGCTTCCCCTACTAGGACATGGCACAATATTTGGCTACTACAGAAAGATAAAGATGGCAGGACAACAAGAATATAACAAAAGTCACACATGAAATTAACATTAACATGTAGATAAGTAAGCACTAATATAAGCTAATTTCAGCCCTCTTTACTGCATTAGCTAATAAATTAATGCATAATATAAATTACATAACGCTGCTGCACTGCTCCTGCAAGATGCACAATGAACAAGAGTGGTAAAGCTAACTATTGACACACACGCGTGCAGACTAACAGCAAAAACTAAAGCTGATGAATGCAAATGGATTTTGAACTTGTTTACCATTTTGTATGAGGTACCATTTCGTTTAATTTCAAGGAATGTTTTCATAACAGTAGCCTGTAATTTTCACAATGTAATTCTGTAAATCATCACCTCTTATTAGTCTAACACAGAAAGCTATTTATACTAATTCAAGCTCAATTTTAAAGGCTTTGAAAGTTGTGCACATACTTCAGTTACCCACTCTTGACAACCAGTTTTGTCTATAGACATCCAGAATTCTTAAACCCATAGCATTCTTAAACCACTGCGTGTTCATTCTTTCCTCCAACCAAAGTTGAGACAAACCTGCACCAATTTCTTCTACCCAAGGAGAGATATATATTTGCATCATGCATAATTGTTTTAGTAATCTAAACATTGTACAACAAAGTTTTGACACATTCCAACATCAAATAGTTCAATTTACAGTAATCTTTCACTTTTAAAAAGTTTTTACAGAATTTCATGTGGACGGTTTCTAGTGCATTAAAATCTTCATGTCCCCAAATTTCTGAGCTGAGTTGGGTTCAATAGCTGATCAAATACTTGTATCTCCGCCTGCATATCAATTGTTTTGTCTATTCTTTTAGCTTTACTAAGCAAACTGAACTTAGCTCGTCTTCTTTGGCTTATGTGCCTCGCCAATGATTTGCTGTATCAGTTATTGTAGATAAGCAAGCATCCACGATAAACGTAATCATCCACAATGTCGAGTTTATCATCACCAAAGGTAAAATTTAAATGTTGTGGATACTACCTCCCAAAAACATCCTTTTCGTGATATTTTGCAATGGCTAGTTGCAACGAAGTTTAGCTGGCTTGGATTAAGAAACACTCGGATGCGAACTGCCGCTCCCATTTATATGTGATTGGCATTAAAAAATGTTATATGTAAAAGTCCACCACTCTCGTTCATTTTTTATCCTCTTTCTTTGGCTTCACTCAGTATGGACATAATTTTGGAAGATTAAATCTGGTTTGTTTTAACACAAAACGGGTACTTCGTACAAAATGCAATAAAATATTTCGAAGGAATACGTCCGCACTTAGATGTTTGTTCAGTGAAAATTGCAACTAACACTCAAAACATGGCTTGCAAAGGTTTAGATCGGTATCCACTAGCGTTTCTGTGTCTCCATCACAGTTTTGCGCCTATTTATTCGCCACTGTTTATGTTTAAATTTTAGATCTCTGCGGCATGCAGGGCTTACCAGCCGCGACCCAAATTCCAATACTTCTTAGCAGTTAGCCGAGTTAATAGTTGTTGTTGTTGTCATTGTCGTTGTTGTCATTGTTGTCTTCATTGCCCACGTGGTTTCTGTCACCGTTTTGGTTGCTACAAATGTTACTGCTGTTTTTGTTGTTATTGTTGTTGTTTTTCTTGCCTTTAGTAATGTATCATAAAATCTTCACTGCACCAGGTCACCCTCACAAGTCCCAGTGGAAAATCCTATAGATACGCCGATAAGGAATATGAACACGACGAACTGCGTAATGTCATACGGATCACTCTTCCGCATGCTGAGGTATGTTTATTTGCCAAATGTCGTGTAGCACCTACATGTACATGTTATCTTTGATCATGACAAACTTCCACTTACGAGAAGGAAGGGGTTTACTGGAGGTGAGTGCTCCCAATATTTTCGGAATTTATGCATGTACTTGGCTAAATAAACTCGCGCAAGTGCAACAAGTTGTTATTCGGAACAGCTTAGGTATTTCTAGCGTCACATTTCTCCACGGAGGTGAACGTTGTCTGCCCATGCGCCAATTTCAGTGACACTGCTAAGGAGGCACAGAACAGTTCTCACTGGGTTTTGCCTAGCAAAACACACATCACTTGATTTGTAACCTTTTCTTCACTCTGTCAAAAACAGGATGCAAAGAATGGCATGTTTTCAATTATTTCACATAAAAAGCCCAGCAGATGAGCACAGAAACTTTATTCTTTCTTGTATTTTTAACCATTTCATTCCCACTGAAAACCAAGCTAGACTAAGAAAAATAAGGACAAAAAATGCAAAATCGGCACTTTTCACCCGAAAAACACCACTTCCCTGCCAATGCACGACTAAAACCAACATGAGAGTCTGAAAGCAAATTTCCTACCGATTCCGAAAATGTGGTCCAAAAGTACAGTCAACCAACTAGTTTTTTGGCAATTCTTGCTTGTTTGAGGGCTACCTAAAATCACAGCCAATTTCTCGGTCGCTACCCAACAATGCACAATTGCAGCCGGGGGCCTCCATCTTGAAGAAGATTGCAGCTACTGCCAAGAAAGTGGCCTTTTTTTATTCACAGCATGTTCACAAATACAAACAAACCACATTCTGAGCCTACGTGCAATGCCCACCTACAAAATGCCCCCAAACTTGGCCTACCCCAAAATTTCTATATTTTGGGAGTGCAAATTGGCCGCGGCCGCAGCCTAACTATTCAGTGCCACCTAATCATGCATACAAGTTTGAAAGTCACACGATATGCCACGTGACGAGTCCGCACACGCGCAGATAAGGTTCATTCTCGAGCAATATACCCGAGGCGTTTCGGGTGAGTGGCATTTTCAATTACATGAATGTATTTGCTTGTCGGTCTTCTTAATTCCCAATCTTAAGGTGCTTTCCCAAAGCTTTGCCGAAACTTTGCTTGCCTTTTCCACTAGACAGCTATGTCGAAGTTATCGGTTATTCAGTCATTGAAGTAAATGTAAACACCAGACGGCGCTGTTCAAACATACTCTCAAACGAATATTGAGTGGTTGGTTCGAGGCTAACATGAAGTGGCCGAACAGGTCACGTTACGCTTTTTCTATATGTTTTAGTTTCATTTTTCATATACCCGAATACTGTTACGGTAGGTGGGCAACTGGACATATCGCATTTCAACCACTGATGACCTTGGAAAAGATGTGAAGAATGTCATTGTCAATGTGAAATCATTCCCGCCAGATGACGTTATCCCAATCGAAGTTCAAGCGTGGGTCAACAAAGCCGAAATCATTTACACTGACGATCATATAATACTCTATGTGGATGTGAGTTTCGCTAAATGAATAAATTTTACTTACAATTCCAGGCACTGCACTACTCATTTTGGTCAGACGGATATTCTACAGTTGTATTTATATACAAATTTAACCTGTTAAATAGCTGTTGTAGGCTTTTGGTCGATTTACTTGTTACAATTTAGTACTTGATTCCATGTATATTAAATTTTCGTTCGCACAAGTTGCCCGACTCTTTCCTTAGATTTCCCAAGGTCAAGCACCGGTGATAAATGCCACAGTGAAGGCCATCGTTGACCGTCCACAAGGGGGCGTTGTATCTCTTAGTCTAAAAGACAATGGTTGCGGTAAGTATNCCCCCCCCCCCTCCCCCATAGTGATTTCTCACTAAATTAGCCATAGGCCAATCACCAATATGAATTCTAACAAAAGAAGATACTGTTGCATGAAATTGAAGATTCGATATGAGAAGTTCCAGTCAAAATATTCAAATCAAGATCGGTAGACTGCAGTGCCCGGTTACATGGCACAAATCCCAAATAGGCACTCAACTAAGCTCCCTACATCTTTTGCCTATTTGTGCCTTTCTTTACTCTCGGAGGTAATATTTTCATGAGCTTCTCTTTGACTAAGGGCATTCATTGTAATATACAGGGCCGTCCCCCATCTGAGGGATAAGGTGCCTCTACATGTACACGTACTTTAAAAAGGTGTATTCTGGTTGTATTTACTAGAAGCGGAATTTTCGCGTCGCTTTTTACTTAGGGGGATTTTTTTGGGATTTCATTGCTTTTTATGACAATGCTCTTTGATAATTTCAGGAATAAGCAAATAACAACCTCAAGTTGAATTATAAAAAGTAGGTCACTGTATACATGCACCATTTTGTTCTACTAGAGTAAGTGAAGACGACCTGTTTTCAGAAAGCTGATTCGTCAGCCTAGCTACGCTTTCGGCGTCCTCATCCGATGTATTACAAATAGCTTGGCTAATGCAAGCATCAAGACAATGATTCGTGTTCGCATAAACACAGAACAGTGGACATGTTAGTAAACATACATCGAGGAAATTGACTTTCAAAACTTGCTACTAATATGCCAGAACCACATGCACACATGTACTAACACCGTATAGTGAGTTAAGCAATATTTGTAAATAAGAGACCCCCATCTTGTACCATAGATCATACATTACTGTCACAATAATGAAAAAATTTCCTAAGCAATGTTTTTGTCACATACCCTCAAGTTTGACCATTCAGTCCTTATTTCAGCTCAGGGAGATTCGAAGGGCAATAGTTAACTGTTCTTCTAACAGTGTTGTTGACCATAGTGTATAATGCTGATGTGTTAGCTCTTCAAACTTGCTCTGCTTGACACTGATTCTGGGAGAAGGGTTCAGCAAGTGCAACAGTGAACAGATTTTGCGCAATTCTCCTCTTGTAGAACTTGTCAGTGTGCCACTTTGAACCGCAGACGCAGGGGACATTTCTTTTAATTTCGTGTTTCCGATGCTAGAGAGTGAAATAACGCTAAATTATGTCTAGCACTCCTGTACACTATGTGGCACTTTGTTTATAAGGAGTCCAGTTTGTGACGTTTCAGGTGTCTGGCTGTATCGTGACTGTCAGTGGGTTTAAATACGATATTTTTGAGGTTATATGAGGTTAAAACCATGAGGGTAATTTTTTGTTCGGATTGTATTTTTTGACCTGATGAAGGGAATTTTTGGGATTTTCGATTATTTTTGAAAGGCGAATGGGGCCGATATTTGGCCCCAGTTTTGAGGGATCAAGGGTCCTGAGTTCAATGAAAATAAATAGGGACGTAGCCCTTAAGTTAGGGGCGTTGCGTGGAAAGATCCCTGTATATCATCGTTAACATTGATAATTCAACGTAGAGTTGACTTAGTAATGAAACTAAAACAGTGTAATATATAAATGAAACTGAAATAGTGGGTCAATTGCTGTTTTTACAAATCCACAAGTACGCAATACATTTAGGGAACTTAGTCGAGTTTCTATATTGAATTGTTTCATGCAACGGCGCACAAGGATCTTCGCCAAAATGACCCACCGAGGTTGCATGACGTCATATCCGTACACAGCAACTAGGTGGGAGATGCACTTGTATGAGGTAACCACCCAACAGCATGTGAATCCAATTAGCCGTTTCTGAAATATAATGATCCGAAGTTAGCCAGAACGGGATATCTTTCTTTGGCCTTAACTAACCTTAGATAATGATTTTTAAAATTTTAAGCATGATCCGTGATGGAAGAAAATATTTTTTGAGTATTGCATTTTAATTTCAGAAGGCATTTTAACTAATGATGACAACTACTTTTCCATATGTTTTGGAGTTCGTTTTCGTTAAACAACTCGTTTCTGTGTAGTTTAAAGTTGAAGCCACCATGATAGCCTCACAGTATCTGCAACAGGATATAGCATGTCGAAACTATTGTCAACAGGCGCTGATTCCCAAGAAGACGACGGTGTTTACTCAATATACTTCACTGGGATCGTCTCGAACGGACGATATTCAGTCGATGTGGTCGTGGACAACTCCGATAACGCCGCAGCAACACTGTTTAATGGGGGTGGCAATTCCGGAGCCTTTGTGATATGGCAAAGTAAATATGATTGGCATTATATACATGCAGTTTTAGCGCATATACACAATCTTTCAGTATCAATCAAGGTAATTTAGTTGTGCCTTTTGAACACAGGAACTATGCCTGTTCAAGTATCAGTAAATAAATAATACTGGGCTCGAAACATTCCAGATAACTGCGTTCAAGTGCAAGAGACATAAAATGGGCGTGTTTTGGTTGACGTACATGTATGTCACACCCCTTCACCCCAAAGCAGACTCAGTCCCCCCAAAAATACGTCATCGGTTACGCTATTTTTCGGAGGCTTGCAAGCATTTCCTTCGAAAGACGTGGCAGATCTCAATGCAGTTCCGGGTACTCTCACCTATAACCGGAAGTGGATAAAATTTCATTTAGAATTGGTGATACATAGCCGTCTGTTCATATTGGGTCTTCCGACAACAACACTTTCCGCAGTCATCCTACTTGCGCAGTGGCCTCCTTGTCATGATTTTGCCAAAGTGGGCAAAAAGCACATTAAACAAAAGTGGCTAGCTTGAACATAAATCCAACTTATCTTAAAGATTCCATGTCTCTTTAAACCGTGAGTATTCCAATTTGTAGCAAGCGCCAGCTTGTGGCGTCCTGGAGATTTGTGTGTCCAACTGCAGTCCGGAAAAGAAACAAACTGTAAATAATTTGCGGTTTTAAAGAAAAAATGATATTTTTAAAACATGTTTAGACGTATAAAAAATAGTAATTCCAAATATTGCGCAATTGTTATTTGATAGTGAAATACATAAGAAATAAAAATTGTGCCTTGTTTCATTAGTTTCATGTAACGTTTGAATATTACTATTCTTATTTACATAAAAACAAACTCGCAAAACGAGACTTTCGCGAGATTGTAATGGTAACTGGTTCGCGGATGGTTTCCGTCATACCAGAAGACCCGCGGTTGTTGGTAAACTAGAATTTCATTTGCATATCCATAATTTAATGTGACATAGTAACTTTAAGCTAAGCATTGATCATATCTGTTTTTGGCCAAAATGAGTACCACAGATTACTCTGGTGCTCAGATTTTGGACAAGGATAATGCCACCCTCGGGCTCCTCATAAAGGAGGATATGTAGATACGATTGAATCATGCTGAGCGCAATATGTATGGAAACATTGGTTCATTTGAGCTCCAATTGTTTTGATTTCTGGTTTCTTCCCTCACAATGCACGTTCACGTGTACCTCAGTGTACACCTACAGTCTGCTCTCCACCTCTGTCACCTGATTGGAATATTTTGAACGTTTGTCTTGTGCCTTGAGAATGATTTCCATAGACAATAACCTGAAACGTCCATCAGTATGTCGTTCTTTTTACATATGGGTTGATTTTAAAGTAAGCTATGCATTACTGGTCTCAACTGACTGGATAATTTTGCAGATGACACTGCGGACGCGCAGCCATTGGGTTTACCGTATTTTACAAGAACTACTATAGCAGGTGCTTTCACAGTGCGGAGCTACACGAACTCTACCGATCCATATCCGCCAAGTCGCATCACCGATCTGATTATTGTTAGATATTCCCATTTGAATCAATCGGTAACCCTTTCCTTCACTGCGCCTGGTGACGATTTGGACAACGGTAGAGGTATGCCCCGTTTCTTCTTCATCTTATACACTGTAGGTTGTGTTTTGTAAAACGAAAAGCGTTGATTTATACGGACAATCGATTACATGGATGACAACTGTGAGGCGTGTGAATATCACGAAAAACAGCTGCGTTATTTGCCAAGCAGGACCCGGGTTCTAATCCATGTGCTCGAAATCGAAATCGGACTTATTTTTGACTTTTGGCATTTTCCATTCTGCTGTTATGTGAACAATAGGTCCTCGGTTATTGTAGTTTTCGTGGATGTATGTATAATCCTAGTTTGCACTCTAAATTAAAGTTTTAATTTCTAGTTTGTAATCGAAAATTCGTTTTTGCTGAAGTCTCAAGTTTTTAATCGTGTTTGTCAATCGAATCCAACAATAATCAAGTGCAAACTTTGACTAGAAATTCAAACACCCGACCATACAAAAGTAAATGAAAATATCATGAAAATTTCTAGCTCATATTCCAGAAAAATAGACCCCTTGCCTGCATTCTACTCAAGTTTTACACCCGTTTGACAAAAAGAAAGGGACTTGTTGCCCAAATTGAATCAACTATTTTTGTGGGCCTTGTACTTTTTGCAAAATACAGGGGAAATTATCTCACAGTACATGACACATCCGACACTGACAGTTTTCCTGGTATGACCATGGTATGATTTTGTGTCAATAAAATAAACAAGTACTTTGATAATAGTCAATAGATATCACCAATTACACATCATTCGATGCTTAAAAACTTACATTGTACATACCTCTGTTTCCTCTACCCCAGGTCTCTACAATACATCAATTTTCTCTATCCAACTTCGACATAAATGTTCTGTCTTCGTTCTTATTAATCACCGTTGTGGTATTTATGGGCACTTGTTCTAGCTTAAGAATTTCGACAATAGTTCATGTCTCCGTTGTGCATGTAAAGTTTCAAAGCTTTTGTTTGTTAAGTGCCATACATTTACATAATTTTCAGCGAAAACATACCATGTGAGGGTTGCTGAAAGTTTCGAAGAAATTTCTGCTTCATTCTCCACGGCCTTCGAATTCAATACTGACCATGTGGTCGATGGATCCCTTTTACCAGACGACAGTGGAGCGTTGGAGACGATAACTCTTAAATTTCACAAACCAGTCAACAATGCCGTCCTGTACTTTGCCGTCGCCACTACGGACTCGCGCGGAAATATGGCAGACGCGTCAAATGTCGTGTCAGTGGCTATCCGTTACCAGGGCGAAGACGACATCGGTTTGGACGTCGATAAGTGGGCGCCCATAATAGCAGCGTTATGCGGAGTGTTCACTGTGTTACTGCTTTTAATGATTGTTGGAATAACATATTACAAACACAAACAGGAATTGAATAAGGTTGCGACCCCTCGTGACATCGATCTAGCTGTTGACACAAGAATTTAGCTCTTTTCCATTAACCAACATTTAGTAGAGCGCGAACAATCAGTAAAATGTGCTTAGTTTTATGTATATGACTTTGAAGTCAATAATAGGTTGCTATGGGAGACATTTGTGCCGAATTTTTCAAATTGGGATTCGTTTTTGAAAACCAATCAACTAATGTGAATAATTCATTTGTTTAACTACATTGAGTCCGTTGCTGCTTTTAATAACAGTCATTGGTTGTGCCAACATGTTTTTTTCTTCCAAACTAAATCGCATATTTGCATCTCACCCTATATCTACCTCCTTGAGCGTCACAGAATTTGTCATACAGAAAACTTGTATATGTCTGGCATAAGTAGGACCCCCATTTGATTTGGACAAAGTTCCATGCTACGTTTGTTCTGCAAGACCTGTAGATGCTCTTTGGTTCACTCGGCCATTCAGAGAAGTGTGATATTCCTTACTGGGGTTAATTCTCTCAGATATGTTTGATCCAATCAATTTGTTCTTTATTTGTTTCTAGTAATGAGACGCGTGTACATGTACATGTAGCTGCTTATTTTGGAACTTGTCCGTCTTCTCCTGCGCCCGTGATGGCGTTCCACTATTTTGTCAGTTTTTGATGCCCGCTTAGAAACCACTCGAACGGTCCATGGAAAATGTGGATAAGCTCCATCCTAGCGGGAAAAGATGGATGACGTCAGAAGGCTGCAACCCCTGCAGAATTTCTTAATCACTGAATTTTGACAAAGCCATTTTGATTGTCTTGTGGAGTCATTATTTCATCTTTGCAAACATGTCAGATGTGGCCCGATATCAACGATTCCACAACAGGTCTTCGTTTAAGGGCAGGTTTGCCACTCTACATGTTAAACCCGATAAAAGGTCACGCCTAAGAGCCTGCGCGCCAATGTTCAAATTTTCATAACGCAGTATCATCTTCGTGTTGGTGTCCATTCTTTTTTCTTCAAAACGCAAATACACTGTATGATTTATTAAAATGTTGTCACCTGCTAGATTTTGGGTGAATCCAACAAATATTGGTTGAATTTAATCCTAGAAATTGGTATTCCTCTTGAGAGCTTCAGGTTTTAAAATTACACCATAAGCAAGATAATTTTAGGTCATTGTTCAAGATTATTCAAAACAAGGCATTTTCAAAGTAAAGTTATACACTGAGGCTTTGCTGTTTTAGTTCGATCAGGTGGTCAATTTGACACTTTTCGTCGCATCTGCCTTATTTGAATATGATGAGATGTGTTGTTGAAGGTAATTTTGGCGGTGATATTATACGCAAATAACGTTATCTTCTACAAAAATGAGGCTGAATATTATTCAGGGAATGATTGAACTACAAATTTCAAGGTGCGCAGCTTTTCTCGTATTCAGTCACGACGCTTTTTCTCAGACAAGTTGTCGCGACCGCTATTCTCTGTCTGCTGACTCTTCACATGTGTGGTCGATAGCTTCAACAATACAATCACGAGGTGCATCAGGCAGTCTGGAAAATATTGATCTGCCATTGCTGTTCAGTCATTCATTTTTTTTTTCTTTTTTTCGTTTCAATTATCCCTTGCCCCATCATCAGCAGCCGACTGTTTCGTCTCCTCTCTCTATAAAGTTAGTAACGTGTACACTGTATGTCCGTGCATTATGGCCGAAGACTGAGACCCTTCAGCAATCAAACGATGTTTACATTCTTGGGCACGAAAAGAGAAAAGAAAACGAGCGGGAAAAAGAGTCAAAGGGGTGGGAGAAGTTGACACTTGTGTTAGAGACAAAGCTCCAATAATATTCGTCGAAATGATTGGCGTTGACTAAGAATTAATGTTAAATTCAGAAATTGTGATTCTGAAAGCTTGCCGATGCTAAACCCTTGTATGAGACATTTATATCATTCACATTTTGGTTTAACCACTCAAACAGCGAAGAACAAAAAGTGCGTACACTGTACACTGTGCATGTACACTGTATAGAATCACAAGACCAGTACTGAAGGACGATAGCCATTGGTTACTCTCCATCAAAGGGGAATCGATAATTTCAGTTTGACATGAACACAAGTCAGTGAACCCATGAGTCAAAGAAATTTGAAAACAGTTCAATGCTGTAGCAATGCTTTATGTTACAAATGTGAAGGTTTTTCCACCATTTCTCAGACAGTTTGGAGTTATGCACCGGATTTAATTTCAAGTTTTCTTCTTATACAGCTGAAATGTAAAACAAACACGAATAGTTTTCTACATGAACTTCGTGCTGAGTGTCATTATAGTAGTATTTATTTATTTATTATAGTGACTTGTACAATTGAATCAAACTGTTTTAGGTATAACATTCGTAAGAAAGATAAGTACCCAGCCCAGTTGGGCTTATTAGTCACTTTAACCACACAACTCAGATGTAGACCTGCCATAAATGCGTCGGTTTCTAAGTTCAAAAGCAGACTTGATATATTTGGCAAATTGCCTAGGGAAATACTGAAATAGCAGTCTTAACGTATCTAATCTACTGAAATCTACAAAGTTCGGGATTTGAAGAGAAACATTATTAAACAGAATAAACCTCCGTGAGTTATAAAGAGAACAATCAAACACAAAGTGTAGCTCATCCTCCACAGAGCCAGAGTCACAACACAAGCAAAGTCTTTCACTTACAGGAGTGTTTACATAACGACCAGTTTCCAAGTGCAATGGGAGATTTCCTGCTCTAAGCTGAGCCAGAAGAGACCGCTCGGAACGAGATAAATTAATCTTTACATACGGCTCAGTTAAAAACTGTAAAATGTAGGTTCTTAACTTGAGTTTAGTTACAACAGATTCAGCCCACGCATGTTTCGCGTATTCAAAAAGTTTGTTTCTGGCATCTATTATGTTACAAGTAGTCAACTTTTGAAAACAGGATTGCATGCCAGTTATGTTAAGCAAATTTTTGATTCCGTCTATCCAACCCTTTCTACCAACAGAGTATTCCCATAGAAATGCCTTCTTCAGTAACCTATCACCACCGGTGGTTACTAGTTTGTTCCAAAGACACAGCATATTCAATTTAAATCAATTCCCGGTGGAGTTCCCCCCCATATCGCCACTAACAGCACGAGTGGCTTTAAATCGGTTGACCCCTAAATAAAAACGGATCGCTCTGTTTTGGATATTTCAAAATTTTCGTAACCCAAAACAGATGATCCGTAATCCAAAATTGGTTCCACACACGACATAATTAATGTTTAAAATGTTTGGAATCCCAGATTCTTGTTATCACGGAATGTTGAGCATATCTTACCTAACGCTCTACCAAAAGCTTCAGATAACGTATTCAATTTTTTTTTTTGAAGTCAAGGTGTTGATCAAGAATACAGCCTAAATATTTGTATGAGGATTTATAACTGATGACACTGTTCAAAATAAATTCAAAATTGCTTCTAGGCATAGACTTAGCTCGAAAATGGACAACATTAGTTTTTGCCATGTTCACAACCATTCTCCACTTTTTACACCAGTTGTTTAAAACCTTTAACATATAGTGTACGTCATTTTCATTCTCAGACAAAAGTGCAATATTGTTGGCATAAAGAAGCACTGAAATAATGTTCGGACCACATTGGACACCTTTACCCATTTTTTAATATCCAGAGCTAAGTCATTTATATATAATGCAAAGAGTGTCGGTGATAAAACGTCCCCCAGACGGATACCATTTTCAGGAGTAAACCAACCACTATACAGAGTGCCATTTAATCGTATACAGTTCAACGGACATCTGTAAATCATACGAATTGCATCATACATTCTACCATTAATATTATTTTGTACTAATTTATAAAACAGAAGTTCATGGTTTGTCCAGTCAAAAGCTTTTTTCATGTCCATAAATGTCACAATTGTGGAATGGTTAGACGACTTTCTTGTTTGAATAATTGATGACAGGACATATTAAGTGATCAATACAAGACCGTTGGCTTCGAAAATAATTTTGCTCGTCAACTAAAATGTTGTTCTGTTCACAGAAACCCAAAATTCTATTATTCAACACAGCACTGAAGATTTTATAAATATAGGAAAGAAGACTAATCCCACGGTAGTTCAAGGGTAACATAGGGTCGTCTGTAGAATTCTTAGGTATCGTGATTATAATTGCCTTATACCAGTTTGAAGGCATTAGTCCATGTTTAAAAGATTCA
This sequence comes from Phoronis australis, assembly GCA_002633005.1. Lineage (NCBI taxonomy): Eukaryota > Metazoa > Phoronida > Phoronidae > Phoronis > Phoronis australis. The sequence continues at coordinate 280,775 of NMRA01000520.1, forward strand.
TTGAACAATTGGGTTACAAAAACAACAATAGTTTTGAATTTTAACACCTCATACGGTAAACAGTGTACAGTAATAGCCGATATTAAAGAAGCTCTGAACGCGATAAACAGAGTAAATTGCAATATTGAATGTAGTTCTCTGACACTGAAGCAGAATTCAACCTGCTCGCGAGGGGTTTTAAGGGTTTGTTCGTAAAAAAATTAATTTATGTTGTTATCAAAGCATTTTCTTTCAATTTCAAATTTCAAAAAGACCAGTCAAGTAATCGCCACTTCGTCAATTTTTCTCTCACAAGACACTTTCTCTTATATGGAAAATGTTACCTTTGACCTCAAGCGACTTCACGCAACTGACTGCCACGTATGCCTGCATCAATCACAAGTGGAAGCAAGGTACCTAAACTACATGTACACGGTTAAAGGACTCATAAACACGGTCACGGACGCATGAACACGACTCACGTACCTGCAAACACCGTCCACTGACTCACAAATACTGGAACGGACTCACAAAACACGATCCAGAGTACATCCAAATACACGGGACACGGACTCGCATTTACGAAGAAACACGGTTAACGGACCACCAAACACGGTTTACGGACAAAATGTAGATGTCAGCTGACCCAGGAAGGCGGTGAGTTCGTGACCCGTGTTTGGTGGTCCGTTAACCGCGTTTCCTCGTGAATATGAGTCCGTGTCCCGTGTATTTGGGTGAATGGATCGTGTTTTGTGAGTCCGTTCCAGTCTTTGTGAGTCAGTGGACGGTGTTTGCAGGTACGTGAGTCGTGTTCATGCGTGCATGACCGAGCTTATGAGTCCGTTAACCGTGTAGTTTACGTACCTTGGGAAGGGAGAATCTCAAGGGTAACGAAAGAATTTTTCCTTCGCGCGTATTTCAGAAATCCTGATTTTTGCAATTTTTTCTAGAAAGTTCTCACAAGGGAAAGTGAATTGCTCTGTACTAGGCGCTGCAGGGTGGTACTTTGGTCAGGAATTGTTTAAAAGATACATGTATATATGGTCATGAATAATTTTTTCGTCGGATTTGCAACTATTCGCCAATGATATACAGTTGTGTATTACGGTATGCATTTGGGCCGCTCATGAATGGTACTTTAGAACAATACGAGTTTCGTCGCATGGGAGAACATGTATTTAGAAGTGTTGTTCCAGGCTCTCAGTCAAAGGGTCTGAATCTCTAAAACATCAAGAACTGAGAATTAGCATTGAATTTCCAAATACATTCAATTTTTAAAACTGATTCTTGCACTTTTCAGTGTCCATAAACACACGCACAAGTTTATGTTTACATGAGAATCAAGAACACTGTTAACATTTGCAGATTCTTTTCTGCATCATTCCGATTAAGAAAGACAGTTCACAATGCGTCACGACCCACCATAAGGGTGATAAATTATCATTACAACCTCCCGGTGCCGTCACAATGGTCCGTCATGGAGTGACGGGGATATGCACGTTGTCCTAACTGACCTATCCCTTCCTTCGAAAAGTCACGTGACACCCGACAAACAAGATTCAAAGGCAAATATACTGACGCTGAACGACGTTCCAGCTGGAATCGATGAGTGTTTTTTATATAATCGCTTTTAGCTGAGAATCGTACGTTCATGAGGTTAGAATTTGTAAAGGCCATTTTGAAAAATAAGTGTTCGTGGAAAAGTATTTCGGAGCCAGAGAAAATCCGAAGAACCCAAACGGTTCACCTACAGCTGACAAATGACAAGGTCACTGATGCGATATGTTTATGTCATGCTATGTACCTTAAAGTCGTAATTATATGTACGATGTCATAGATTTCAGGATATTTTGAACAAAATCAGTGAAGATTCACCGGTACTTTCATTCTGCCCTCTGCTTAATTCCGCCAAATTAAAATTAGGTCACAAGATGGGATTCCCCGAGTAAAGTAGGTCGAGTCAACGGCACTGTTAATGCTTTTCTAATCTTCAAACAAAATAGTTTGATCAAAAATCTCAGGTTCATAGTTCAGGTACACACTCATTGTATCCTCTAGGAAAGCAGTTAGCACCGGTTGGTCTAGGGCTGTGTCTAAGTCAAATAAATACATGGACTTGGCAGTAATAGTGGTGCCACTAGAAAAATTTGTTGCATCTTGTTCCCAGGCTGAGCTCAGTGTAAGAAGTCTTCCCAGCAAAACTTGAAAATGGTCTCACAAAAACTGTAAAAACTACGAGCTTGCTTCATCAATCCAAAATCGAGAATGTTGTGTGGATATTGCCTACCTTATGCCTCCCTGTGATATTCAGTAAATGCTGACCGTAATGCCCAATGGTGATGATTTTCAATATTTGAAAATATTTAGTCAGTACCTTGGAACAAATTTATTTGTGTTTAGCCTTCAAGTAATCAAGTAGCATTGCCAAAAGCAGTTGTTCCTGTGGTCGTCCACACAGTACATGTATTATAGATCGTTTACACCGAAAAGTGACAGGATATTCTTCTTGGGTTGCATAACGACTGTCAGAATTACACACACCATAGCAATTATACCGCTTCATCATTTTTATCGCACAATTTCTTGAGCTATAGACTAAAATAAGCTTTACCCGACAAAGTGTTGTTTGTCGGGTAAAATGGCGGCTTGGAAACGCAGACGAATGTGTGTCAAGAATGCTGATTTCTGATTGGTCAGGTAAACTAACACAGACAACTATTATTAAAATCTCTTGGTCTGTTTACACCGACTTCTTGTCTATTAACATTGTCACGACGTTTTGGTCGGTTTATTCTCCGGCCATCATCAGGTGTTCCTGCGTTCTTAGAAGAGCGAGCACGGATAATGTGGTACACTCATCATGGTGTGATTTTTGATTATATATTGTCCGAGAAGGAATTTGAACCCACGACTTTTGAAACCACAGATTTATTTAAGTCCGACTCCATGGTGTAATGGTTAAAGGTGCTGGACTCAAATATACCTGTAGTTTGAGAAGTCGTGGGTTCAAATCCTTCCTTAGACAATACATAATCAAAAAATCACACCATGATGAGTGTACCATATATCCGTGCTCGTTCTTCTAAGAACGCAAGAACACCTGACGATGGCCGGAGCATAGCCCGACCGAAACATCATGACAATGTAAATAGACAAGTGGTCGGTGTAAATAGATCAAGAGATTTTAATAAAAGTTGTAAGACGCCACCACCTCAGAGCGTAATTAACACCGAATAATAACAAAGCAACCGGACTAAGCGTACATTGTACGGCAAGGAATTCCCATGAAGCTTTTAATAGCATTCGTGGTAAAACTTCGACATCTTCTGTTGGAAATGATAAATAGCACAAATATGTATAAATTGCTCAATCTCGCCACAGGTTCATGTAAAATTGAGGCCTGAAACTGACGAAGTTGGAAAGTAAAAATTGTTAATCGCACTTTTCGTGGCAACTTGTAACATCAAAGTGTAGGCCTAGGTCGAAATGGTGGAGTTGGGAACACTGGAAGAGGCATCAGAATTAAAAAAATTGAACAGATGTCTTGTATACTGTATCTACTTGTACATGCAGTATTAGGTTTTATCTGATGCGATTCTGACGTGTTGTAGAGTGGCAACAGCATTACCTAATTACAGTATACAGCATCGCCAGTGTGCTTTTGCCGTGCTATGCATCCTATACCACGAGGGTTCTTTACGACTATGGGAATAATGCATGGGTGCACCAGGGGGGGGGGTGGGGGACTCGAACTAGCCCCCCAATTTGGCGAATTGGGCAAAAAGGTCCGCCTCAGTGAAACAAAAAGTTCGAATAAACGAGACAATAGTTTCGAAGTACTCACATGGTGGGTTGTTTATTACGATTTTAGCTTAATGTAATGAGTCACCCAGTCGAATTAATTATCGACTTTTTCTTTTAGCGAACCTTTCTTAATTCAATTTGACAGCTCGTCACCTTTGATACACCGCAGCGTTCCTTTAAATAATTAAGGGGTTAAAATGATGAACCCTAACTCTAATCAATTATAGTCTTTTGAAATTTTTGGCGAGAGAAGAGACATTGTATTCATGAGTATGCGATTCATTCATCATACAGAACATTGACACCAAAACAAATTTTTATTGACAAGTCACTTAGCAACAATATTGAAAGTTCAGCCGAGCACAGGGGGGGTAATGTTTTCCAGCATATTTGTGAGGGGTGAAGATCTTTTTGTCCGCGTACAGATTTGCAATTGTTGTTTCAGTTTTAGTAATTAATTGTGAAGTTCTGTTGACGCAGTGGTCTCGTGGGGCTTGGTTTTTTCTTTTTTTTTCCACATTTCCTCTGCGAGGTGCACTTCCTGTGTTCTGCGTCGTCACACCCTGGATAAAGAATACGATTTGGACTCACCCTGTAACTGGATTTAAATGAGGTATAAGTATTTCCAATGACTGAGCTGCATGGTCTTTTATTTCGAAAGAGATGGCTAAATCATTGCGTGTTGCATTGGGCGCCTGTCTCTTCTTTGCTTGGCGCATAGTGGAGAGTGGTGAGTATCCTGTTTTCAAGAACACAAATGGAGCTTGGAACACATTGGCTGCCTTTAATTGAAGTCGGCGCTACCGCTGGGTCAGCCAGCTAAGACATCCAACAATTTTTTAAAGGAGATACATATGTCAAATTTCATGTAGCTCAAAAAATTAAGTTTTTATTGTTATTGAAGGTTTTCTTGATTGGGCTTGTCTTCTAAAAAGGCTCGCGATATCTCATCATATTACGTACAGAGATTACATGTTTATCGATAGTATTGCGTCACAATAATGAGCTCGGTGGTACATGTATACCTGAAATAATGTTTGGAAACGATCTCGTCAAATTTTTCAAACTACCGAGGACACAGTCATCATGATGGATTTCATGATTCTGTGATAGAAATGTTTAGTCTCCTGGACCACTTCTGTTTAAGTTTCCTAGTTTAATATCCAATATGGAAAACGAGGTAGATAGGGGCCACGAAACATGAATATGAAACCCTAGTCAAAGGAGTTCCAGAAGGTCTCATTTTTGTGGTGCCAAAGATATTTACCTCCAATTGATAAAATAACAGTAATCCAGTCAATTATTTTCTCTGAGTTCGTTCACCTGTTTGTTGCGTTAACCGTCCCACCGCGTCCAGGCATTTTCATATTTCCAATTGAAAGTGATTGTAAATATCTTTTTCATTCAGTGTCCTCTTTGACTGTTGATTTGTGGATTGGCATGCATAGGCGTACCTGTGTGTGCGATTCCATTCTTTTAAATTCAGTACACGCCAACGGTAAGTTCCCTTTGGGCAGTCTTTCGTCGTCGCTCAAAAACCAGACATTTAACTACCGTGTTTTCTTGCTCTGAGGAGCACCGACGGGCATGTTCACATTATTAGGAACAGTACAGGGTCTAGACCTAATAAAAATTTTGGTAAATGAAGAAAGCCTTCTCTTGTCATTGCCAATGGAGCACAGCCTCAAATACTTCATACGGGCAACAAACTTGATGGAAAAGATTTCCAAGGTTATATGTCCACCACGGCCAACCCGCGATCGATGTCGCCTGGAAGACGGTCGAGAACGAGACCTTGCACCAAAAATGGGAGACGACGGTGACGTACCTGGTGAGTTTAAGTGTTATTTTTTTCTTAAATAGAGGCTACTTTGATACCACTGCGGCACACAGAAAACCGTCAGAGTGTAGCTTTTGTCGTGGATCTGAAATAACAATTGGCTTTTGCTTATTATAAAATAAAGAGCTCAGAAAGCATTGACTTCCGGTAAAATGCCTTGCGCCTCGTAAAATCGACAATTTCTACTTGTTTTTAGCAATTCCAGGGTTCTTAAGCAGACACGTGTGACGTGTATAGTTTAATCGTCCTTGGTGACACGTTTGTTAGATATGATTTGTGAAACAATTGGAGATATTTACCAATGCAAGCAGGTCCTTGTGCGAGACGGCGATCGGGAACGAAGTCGATACTTCTTTATGGCGATCATAAACACAAAAAAGCGATTGTGAACGCACATTTTTTCTCTGCATTGGAATGAATAGTCGTCCAAGTTACGGTATTATGTCTATAATTCTAGAATAATACGGACCCTAAGTTAGTTTATGGGTTCATTATTAATTATATTTCATCGTTTGTTTCATGATTTCTTTGTGAGATTTAGCCTAACAAACATAACTGAATGTTTTCAGTTGACCTGTAGCCACATGACGAGTCCTTCAGGGAGTTAACGTACACGCCTTCAAAACGAGTATTACCACTGCTGCATGTCACAAAGGAGTGTATGTGTGTGTGTGTGTGTGTGTGTGTGTGTGTGTGTGTGTGTGTGTGTGTGT
>NMRA01000520.1:288788-307215 GCA_002633005.1 Phoronis australis
TACGTCCCGTCGGTGCTCCTTAATTATGCTCTTGAATATTTGGAAATTGTCTAAACCCCTGTATACACACCACACTTTTTCGTATACGACTTTTCGTACGCTAAAAAAGGTGTGTGTAAGCAGATGTTCCAACAAACATTTTTGCTGGTGGCGTGACTCATACCCAGATGTGCACAATATGGTTTCACGAAACTTATGTGCAAAGTTCATGTGACGAAATCGAGAAGGGTTTTTAATTATCTTAAGAAAAACTCCAGAGACATGTTAAGTGCCAGAAACTTACCAGGATGCATGGAAATTTCACTATTTGGCTACAAAAACAAAAAAAAATCTTACACGGGAGGGGAAACCCCCCCTCCCGACCTCTTCCCGTTCGGCGCCACGCGCTTAGTATTCCCTTGGCGGGAATCCTAATCCCCCCTTGCTGAAAACGTAGATCCGCCACTGAGAAGAGTCAAACACAACGTACATTCAACCCAAACGGCTGCCACAAGTCAATCTGTTCGTCTCTGTATCGAAGTTCTCAGTAACACATCGAGTAAAATCCCACCCATTTTCTCCGCACTGCAGTTTACACAACTTCTGGCCAATTTTCATATCCCAGACATTCATGAAATGGGAACCTTTGAATCTTCTCGTGAATGGTGTTGCCACACTACCCTCTCTCCCCATGGACAAGCTCATCATCATTCTTTGACTTCACTGGCTAGTTGTTTTTCTTTCCTTTTGTTGTCACAATTTTGCAAGAAGATTCCACACTCGCTTTCATCTGCTGCAATAATTTGTTTACCCCTGACTTACACGCCACGTGGAACAACTGCTGGGTGAGTCTTACGTTTAGAATCCCTTGTTCCAAGTGGTTTTGTCTAAAAGTAGTTGTAGGTATAATAAAACCCTGGTAGCTAGGATATACCTTCATGTCGTGGGTAATATGTTCGTTGAAGCTGGCCTCACAATAACAGTGAAGTTGTTTCCTGATATGAAAATACATTCATTTGCGAAAATAACACAGTAATGAAGCAAAGTGTGATTAATTTATTGCACTACACTTATTTTGTAACCTTTTTCTCGTTCTGTAAGTAAAAAATTCATTATTGTTCGACAAACTCCGATGCGTTTCCGATCGCTTAAACGAAACAAATTTGCGTTCCCGATCGCCCATCTTTGCGTTTTCGATGGCATCCTTCAACAGAAAAGAGTCGAAAAATCAGAGATCCTGACAAAACTACAAAAAACAAGCGTTGTGTTATAATTTCACTAGTCATTTCTTCATAACCTCATGGTCAATTTACTGATTTAGTGCCAAAATAACTGCAATTTGCCAAAATTACATACAAATCACCCTCGGCTCATGCGATGCTTTGGTCAAAGTAACTTTTCTCCAATAATTGGAAGAGGTACATGACTAAACCTGTCATTTTCTCAATATCTTACGCCTTGAATTCATGTCTCAGTTTTCACATTGGAAGTAAAAACAACGAAAATTCATCAAATTTACTCACCTGCCCTGACTGCTTTTCTCGCCAAATTTCGTTCTTGATCGCCTTCTCGCGTTTCCGATTTGCTCAATTCTGTAGCCCAACAACAAGGTGTGAAGAACACCCCTGTAGCCAATGTCATACGCGACTGATCAATTCCATTCTGGCATTGATGGTTGGAGGGCCAGCTCTCTTTCGTTCGATAATTGCTCTAATCTCCAATTAGATCTTATCTAGCCTGACTGGGCTGTGTAGTTAAAAATAAAAGTTAAGTTTTAACATATTTGAGCACAAACCAATAGCATTTCTGATTTTTTTATCAAATCCGGATCATGTTTAATTTTTGAATAGCCACAATCGCCCAACTGCAACCGAAGTTACGACTATCTGGTTTTTCCGAACGTACCAAGTCGTTCCGGGTTTGATTGTGTTAACACGTGATCTGCAATAAGCTATCGCACGCTCTCAACCCTTTGCTTCTGGTAAAGTCACTGAACGGGAGAACACCGTCATGGGCCAGCTTTTTTTTGTTCGATAATTGCTCTAACCTCCAGTAAGATCGTATCTAGCCTGACTGGGCTGTGCTGTTAAACTAAAAGTTAAGTTATAACAAATTTGAACACAAACCAATAGCATTTCTGAATTCCTCGTCAAATGCTGATTATGTTTGGTTTTTGAATCTTCAACATTGCCTAACTACAAATGAAGTTACGACAACCTATTCTTTCCGAACGTATAATGACAGCGTTTTTCCGTTCACTGACTTTACCAGACGTAGGGAGTTCTGAGCGTGTGATAACATCTAGCTTCTTTCTTAACTGCCAAGTGCACTCTTTTGTCTGTTACGACAACAGGCAGGTCAATTATCTACCAGGCTTACATGTACATATACGTGTGAACACAGCCAAACTCAGAGTGATTTGGTGTATTCGGAAATAATAGGTTGTCGTAATTTCGGTTGCACTTGGGCGATTTTGGCGATTCAATAACTAAACAGGATCGCCATTTGACGAAGATTTCACAAATGCTATTGGTTTATGTTCAAATATGTTATAACTTAACTTTTATTTTTAACAGCACAACCCTGTCAGGGTAGATATGATCTTATTGGAGATTAGAGCATATATCGAACAAAAGAGAGCTGGCTCTCCAACCATCAGTGCCAGAATGGAGTTAATCAGTCGTGTAAGATATTGGCTACAGGGGTAAACTTCCCAACTTGTTGTTGGGCTATAGAATCAAACAAGTTGGGAGCAACGGGAAAACGCCGTAATGTCAAATCGCTCTGGATTTGACTGTGTTCACACGTGGTCTGTAATAAGCCTGGTAGATAATTGGCCTGCCTGTTGTCATACCAGACAAACCACTGTTCTTGGCAGTTAACAAAGGAGCTAGATGTTATTACACGCTCACAACCCCCAACAACTGGTAAAGTCACAGAACGAGAAAACGCTGTTATGTTTCAGTTGCCAAAACCTTGGACAACATATATATTATGTCACCACTTCCAGTGCGGTAATTTTGTGAAGCAAGTGTCGTTGGGGTTTTCATGTGTTCTTCCCTGATTTCATTTGGACGACTTCTACCAAGGGTTGATCACTAAGACCTTGCTGTCTATTTAGGTTTACCTGGCTGCTTTGTCGATAAAGAGTACGCCAAAGACATGATGCCTGCAAGCAAGTATGACGAGGCGGTAAATACCCAGACGGCATGTCTGAAGCACTGCGAAGAGAACACATATTGGTATGCTTCAGTTCAGAAGTCCACCGAATGCAATTGTGGTAATGAATACGGCAAATACGGCCAGGCACCGGACACCGACTGCAGCATGCCGTGCCTGGGAAATAAGTCTCAGGTGTGTGGAGGCCTATTGAGGAACTGGGTAATGGTCACAAAAAGTAAGCCTATTCGAATATACATGTGCGTAAGGATTAATTTTGTTGATGCCACTGCCGCCGTTGTGTTTCATACAGAAGCCTCAGTTGACAGGGGTGTTCTAAACTAGACTATTTTCCCAAAATACTCGAACATTATATTCACAGGGCTACTTTCAGAAAGCCGTTATGTCTTTCCTATAGTCATAGTCTATGGCAATGACAATGGTTGGAAGTATACTAGTTTTCCCCGGCTACCTAATTTACGCCCTACACCTACCTCCAAGTTTTAAAGGAGCATGCCACCCAAAAAACAACCTAATTTGTATCAATTTAGATCCAGTAGTTCTACTCCATAACGACACGTTCGGTTGCAATAACCTGACACCTGACGGCAGACGGAGGTGTTGAAATTATCCAATGACGTCATCGGTTTTACACGCAGTCCGTTCAGCAGTTCACAACACGGGTTACTGGTGTCAGCTTATCGCTTGAAGTCATCGTTTAACACCAATAAATCAATTACTTAGATGTAAAACCCTTGAAAATACACCGAGTTCTTATCAAAACGTGCTGTTTTATTTTGCTTTTACTGATTTATTGGTATTTGGACACACCGTAGCCTACAAAGTTCGGCAGGCCAATAAGGTCCGTAGCAGGAGTTTTGGGGTCTCTTCGGAGATAATTTCGAATTATTGTCCGTGAGATACAGATCGGAGAACCTTGATCTGTGATGTTTAGACTTGTGATTTTTTGAGTTCTAAACACAAAACGCTTGTTATACATGTATCCTGGCCAGTGGCTCGGAGCCCAATCAGGCCCGTCACGGCCGGCCTGATTGACTCCGCCGTTATCCCGGCCAGGGGCTCGGAAACTGATCAGACATCACGAACATGAATCAACCAATGTTCAGAGGAAACTAAACTTCCAGTCAAGAAAATACTATACTAGTGAGCCATAGTAATGTGCACTTGATTATGTTGGTGAAATAGCCACGAAACTGCAAATCTCTACTCGTCGGGGGCCGCGAATTCAGGTTCCGCTTTGGCCACAGCCACGTCAGGGCAGAAGTTGTACATCGACAATCACTATTTGAGTAATGTAAATGTAAAAACAGATTCCCCAAACACCTGGCCGTGGGATGGACATCGAGTTGTTCACAACAGTTTCTGCCAGCAAACACTAAATTAGCATGAGCTCACATTTCCTCGGTGTCCCGTCAATTAGTTTTATTGCACCTAAAGCCGGTAACGCAGTGATTTATTCATTGCTGGCTTCTCAAATCATTTGCACTCACGAGCACTCCAAAGGGATTACAAATTGCATCTAATGTGACAGACTTTGTTTCAGTTTTATATAAGTATTGGTTTGGGTGAGAATAATTCATTTTGAAACACAACGCTCAGTAATAAACGCCAACATGGCAAATCGCAATCCCGACTTAGAACGAGCTAGAGCTCATCGGTCCCGACTTCGCAGATGGATCGTTAAGTTTTAAAGGCTATCAATTAGAACAGGAATACAGTGATGAAGAAATACTAGAGAGGCGCCGTGAACAAACTCAGACAACGGAACGTATGGAGTTATTTGGTAAGCCGGCATTCGTCAGGCACTGTCTACGTCTGCAGGCCACAGACACGGAGATGTTTCACGGCCTCATACTTGCTATTTACAGCGTANTATAAATTTTTTTATTACTAAATATTAACTGTAGGTTGAAGAAACCGCTGGCTTACATGTATGTCGCATCCTGATTATGATCCTCTTATATTTTTGGACAACACACGTTCTTGTGTTGGCTCTCGGTTACACAGATATACATGAACAACCCTCTTGAAGATTACACGTTTTTAATGGGTGACAATATGTGCCCTTATAATACATTTGTGTGGGGGGGGTGGGTGGGTGGGTGTGTGTGTGTGTGTGTGTGTGTTTGTGTGTGTGTGTGTTTGTGTGTGTGTGTGTGTGTATCGCTCGACACGTATTTTCGCCCTCTAGGGTGTGGCGAAATGTTTCGTGTGCGACATCGTATACATTGAACACCGAAACATACTGTCTCCGGGCAGACAATATGCGTCTATGTAGGCGAGGCATGTAGGCCTACATGTAATATAATGCGGTTTCTATCTGCTGTCACGCTTATAACGTAGAGCTTTATGGAAAGAGGTATTCACAAGCAAAAATTAAAACCTAACTGATTCATGAGCGATTAAGTAAATTCCTTATGGGATCACGTTTCGAGGTGCATCCTTGGTGTAATGACAGTTTTGTGAAATAGAGCACGCAAAATTGTTTTACAAAAAACGTCACAGTGTAGCCTACTTCACAGAAATTTGATACGCAAGTAGCTGTCCACGCTTTTTTCATTTGAAACTAACTCAAAAGCATCCTTGTATGCAAATGAAGTCGCTGTGATTTCATACAAGTCAAATATTCTTTCACCTCAGTGTGCTCGAGCTGCATATTGTTTATATGTGCATACACTTAAGCGAATCTCTGCTGGTTTATTTCAACGTGTAGGCGCACTTCACTGACTTATGGATCACGCTAATCAACAAATTCTCTCGTTCCAGTGGCACCATTTTGTGTACGATACCAAGACGAAATAGACAGAAAGTTAACAGAAATTGAAGGGGCACAACTGCATCAGTTTAGAAAACTGCAGTGGTTTGATCCCGTCGCTTCTGTGCCTCCAAAACTTCTCATTGTTCGTCGGGTCGCATTCAGGAAACACATTCTATGCCTTGCCTTGTGTACGGAGGTTAAATGTTGTGTTTACGTCATTTATTTGCCTGATGGAAGATGCTTTTTACTCAGGAATGGCGACAGCGATTAACTTTGAGAGTTTACACCGTGACGTTGAAAGTAATTGAAAGTTAAGCCGACAATAAACCCGTGCTTCCTGTCAAAAATGTTTGATTTTAGGAAAATACATGTACACTCTTCAAGAGTAGTTTCAAATTCTAACTTACTCCGGTGAGGAATGATAGCTGAGGTACAGAGATAGTGACAGTTCCGTTACTTATTCCGACGACGTTGATGAATTTTCACGTGGTGGCGTGATCTTTGCACATATCAAATTTCAGACAGATCTATCAAGGGACGACGAAGATACGGAACAAAACTTCAGTTAATTGCAGACCGTCCTCCGAAAATCTCTAATAATTCGAAAATTGTAAGACCAAAAGTGAAACAAATGACGCACTTGCAACAGCCCTTAAAATGATAAATTTACAACAAAATCCAAAAATCACTACCAGAAACAGCGGAGCTATGGCTCCACAGACCAAAAACGTGAAAAAGACCGTCACAGCACCATCTTGTGTCCGATTTTAACTAAAAATAAAAACCTCTGCCTTTCACGAGACACATGCTGTGTGTAAATTTCACTTTGATCCGATCTGTAGCGTGCGAACCAAGAAACACACAAAATCTAATACATGTATTTTGACAAAGCAACATACTTGTGGAGATTTCATTTAACCAACTAAAAGGGTCTATATTATTATAAGTGACCTAAATCACGACGTGTTTTAAATAGAACGCATTGGGTTTAATGCCGCTTTAAAATATTTCCCTCAATCTAAAATGTAGGATGCACCTGAGTATTACGTCTACTTAGGATAACCTCGAAAAATCTTTCATTTTTCGACGCAATTCCATTGAGTGACCTAGCTGCCAAAACTGGCAGGTATAATTCTATTACATATACCGTACGTGCCTCTTTGTCGAACCACCTGTATTAAAGAAGAATATCATTTTCCTGATTTGATCTCAACACACTATAGTTTTAAGAGGCATTATCTGATAACACCACCGCAGGTTAGCAAGGGATGTTAAATCCATGGGTTTTGACAATGGGGTTTTAATAAAGATACGAAATAATAAAGGAAAAATTCTTTTTAAAAATCCAGAAAATGTTTTATATGAATTTCAGCGCATTCGATATCCCCATGTATGCAGGGAAATGGCTAACAAATATGTCATTTCAAAAGACTTTTACTAAAAAGTGGTGCACAGCTATTTCAAATGGGATATTTCCTTACACCAAACTAAGATGAAATAAAAATATTTCATCGTCATAACCGCGGAAACTTTAGAAATGTTCCGTGAAATGCCACCCAATATGCCCTATTTTACCAATTCAAGAAGGTTGTCCTGCATTGGAGATAAAATTGGGGAGTTCACCAAAACAAAAAGAGTCGTTCGTGTCTGTGATCTTACAGCGACTTTCTTCGAGATTTGGATCTATTTATTTACGGATACTTAGTATTTATTTAGTTATTAGCAAACTCATATTTAATTGTTGTATTTGTTTTGCGTTGAACACTTTGCTGTCCATACAATATAGCACTTGGCAGTTTTGAATTAAAATTACGGGTATCGATCATTAACAGGCCATGGCAGACTTGACTTTCTAATCTGATAACTTAAAGTAGTAAATCGACGAAAGTTTCGATTATGTTTGCAAAAATTTCTAGTTTGTTACGTGAATTAAGCAATTCAGTAGTATTCACTCTTTCAGTTCCCTATCATTTCACGAACTGAGCTGGGTCCGTTGATTCGAGTATCTATTGCCATATGTTTTGGACGTAACAAATTCCAACGGTTCAGCAAAGGTGATGTTTTGATACTGGCTCTTTTAGACTGGAGTTAGTGATAACATTCACCACGAAATTGGCATCAGAATAGAATTTTTAAAGGGCGGGTATATTATGCAAGTTAGATTTGATGCCTCGATGTGTGCAAAATAAAAATTTTCTTGACAAATCTATCACAATAAGAGGAAATGTATATCAGAAATAGACAGTTCAGTGCAAGTCGCTGAGTGTAGGTGCAGTAGACGATTCAGTTACACAAGTTTTGAAATCAACGAACGTTTTTGAAAATGCCACTTATTTGAAAAAGTCGTCGGTGAGAAAGTAAAACAGTGAACACTACACATGCACAATCCCCTACAATGGCACCAAAAGTTTATTCTCAACAGTTTAGTAAGTCACTGGAGTACCCAGAATAAAATTTGTGAGGCCCAAATTTTTTATGATGGAATAGTTGACCTGCGCCGAAATTCGTGGCTAGACGCCTCCAAGAACACGTGACCTTTATAACCTTGAAATGTGCTCTCGTTTTCAACTTGACAGAAAATCTCAATTTATAAGCAATGTTGCCCATCAGCCGGAACCCTGAAAACATTATTTTTGTCAGATTACGTGTACTTTAATTTCTGGGGATAAGAACTGAGACTGAAACATTTGGGTTTTTTCATCTCAGATCTGATTAACAGCTTCCTAACATTCATTTTTGTTTTCCATTAGAAACTGAACAGACGATAATGGTACATGATGCTGACATCTATGAATGTCTAAGTTCAATAATGGACATTGGTTACGGAATAAAATGAATGATAGAAAGGTCTCTTGAAATTAGTATCAAACAAACCATTAAGCGTTGGACTTGGGGGGGCAAGGCTCCAAGATTCCATTTGGCAGTTCGAGGGTGCGAATGTCTGACGGGCAATATCCTGGCTAATACTCTGCCTTTGCACCCTAACTCAAGAATCCTGGATCAGTCCCTGTCCTGACAGGGTGTCTATTCTGCAATAAACCGCCCCATATTATTGAAATGGAGTCTCATAGGGAAAAATTCAATGTACATTGGAATCGTGTTTGACGACAGCAACAATATGAGTTTTACCGACACATTTGTTTATATGAAAAAGACCTCGAATTTCTGTTTGTATGGCATTATGACCTTCTTGTAACGTAAGAACTATACATAACTCTAAAGCCCATACTTTCAACATTCAGTAAATTAGCTGAAACCAGAAGTACTTCCGAGCACAGGCGCTTGGGTTTATCTGTTCCTCGATCGCAAATGACGTCACTCAATAATACTTATAAGAATACATAAAGGTTGGACACTCGAAATCTGTTTGCTCAGAATTTCCTACTCAAATGTGCATGGAACTCCACGAAACTTTCATCGAACAACTCTTACAATACCTTCTTTCATTTGATTTCTTCAAATTGCCTTCGAGTGGTGATTTGGCGACAAAAATGCCAAAAGAATGCCGAAATCACAAAGTCAAGGAAGTCATTCTGTGATGTCATGGCAGACGGTCTTCACTCGTCCGGGTTTTTAACGGACATTCCCGAGCTAAATCCGAAAGTCTATTTTCACGCGCCGTCAATCCCTCGACTACTTGGTCATGAGAAGCAGAGAGCACTATCATTGCCAAATAAATGTAACTACTCAGATATTTGTGTCAAATATAAATTATTCTGATACTGTATTGATATGCGAAGTTTTTGTTTACTGTGATTTCTTATGAAGGTTTTACTTTTGGCCAAAACCATTGAGTTAACGCGTCGGCCACGCACATTGTAATACTTGCAAGGACTGCGTTTCCTGGTCGAGTGTGTTGTGCTTCAATCAAAAAGTGCGTGATGTCAAGATGAGAAACAAGATACGCCAGTTTATGCAATAAAATTCTAAGTTAAGGGCTAAAATGAGCCGTCAGTGGAATAAAGTTACAAATAATCATTAAAATGCTAACTTTAACATTCTTAATTAGTTTAGTTTTGGATTAGAATTATTGAATTTGAAATATAGGTTGCTTGCTTAAACTCGAAGTTTCAATTTCAGCAGGCGTACAAGTTGAAGCACAATTGAAATCCGCCATGTTTACTATTTTACATGTAGGTACTTGAATTCAGAGTTTTGAGATTGTTTTGGAAATTTTATCGCCAATTCACGACTCACGAAGACAGTTAATGGGATCTAGGAAAGATAAGGGTTCGAAGGTTTATGCAACACTAGACTGAGGGAGGTGCACGCAGATTTTATTTGGATTTTGGACGGTTGAAGTTGGGAGCCTCGGCTTGGCAATGTTTAAGTGTCCAACCTTTACATGTATGTTTCTTATATATGGTTATGAGTGATCTGGAAATCCGAGCGGCTGTGCTTCCGAGTTGGAACGTTATTAATCACTAAGACAATGAAGAATCTTTATAACGCCATTTGTATACAGAACTATTATGCGTGTATTTCATTTGATTCATCACAAATAAAACAATGGTGATGAATTCGGAACCGTATCTCCATGGAATCCTGGAATTGTTGAAGTGAGCAATTCAGGGAGAAAAAATGTTGCAAACTACATGTACACTTAGAAATCCCTACAATCTTTCTAGTTCTGTATGATTTGTGGATTAATATCCGGGGTGTTTGCAACATTTCATTGCAATTTCATCCTCAGAAAATGGTTGCAATGACGGTGAACTCCTCATTGAATCACTACCCTTTAGGGTAATTCCAGAAATGACAAAATCCCAGTTTCTCCTGATTCTATCATAGGCTGTTATGTCCTACTGGGGTTTACCTAGCTCAATATTAGGCCCACTATCACGCATAATTTACATTAATGGTCTACAATCCGTTCCCCCAAGAATATCCTCATGTACGCTGATAACAATTGTCTACTCACTCCAATAGTTCTGAACTCATCGACACTAGAACACCAACAATGCAAAGTCTACTAACAATTGATTACAAACTAATTTTCTCACATGACCTACAATGTGTTACGACACGACTGGTTAATAACATCGAGTACGTAATGTTTTTGATATTACATTGGCTAAGTAGAAATCCATACATGTACGCATTGCATTTTATAGTCTTCAATAAAATAAACCAACCAAACAAGTGAAAATCAAACACTTCCGGAATCCCGAACAGGTGACAAGGTTATGATTGAGAAATCGGCTGTTTTTACTCCCTGTTGGAACTACATGCAACAATTTCTTAAACAGACCCACTTTCGGCGGCGAATTTCATATCCACGTTCATTCAATCCGAGACGAACCCCAACTCAAGAAATGCAGTGAGACTGTCTTAGGGAACGCCACTAGCGTCACCTTGTGACGTGTCTTTCCTGACACGTGACGAGTCATTTTTGACACGCTGACGCGTCAATGATTCTGTCGAACTCGTGTGGATGTTCTTAAAAGAGCCAATCAGTGTTAAGGTTTTACAGTGTTTTGGCTAAACCAATGAGATCGTGATGTTTTGAGGTGACTGACAAGAACAAAGGCTGTCAATCATATACATGTATCGACTTAGTATTCCAAGAGACAAAAACAAGAGTTACTGAACACGGAAGTGTCCCGGAAATGTGCATTGGATGGCTTCAAGGAATTTGTACGATCAGCAAGTACTAATAAGGATGATGGGTACGGCGACGACAACTTCTTGTGATGGTGCATTCCAGGAATTCCTTTCATCAAACATGAGTACGACCAACAGCAAACCGTAAGCGCGTGTCGATTGCAAAAGAGTTAAGCCAACACGGCGGTCAGAAGAAGCGCGACATTAATAATGGAACTTCGTGGTGCAAGCTTGTGTACTGGGATCGATGTCACGATGTCTGAATTTGTTGTCGATTGTAAACGTGACCTGGAGTGTTGCTGTAGACATATTTCAATGGACCCAGTGTTGCAAGAAACCGTCACTTTAGTGAAAGCAAAGTAAGTTGTCCTTTTTGTTGGCCAGGTCTGCTCGATTTGTGTACTATCAAGGTAGGTTGTGCAAACGAATAGAATCGTACCCCGTGTTGACAATTAAGTACTAGTCCACGAGAGCACCAGCCATGAGCGGCAAGGTGGGGGTCAGCCGATTTTCACCAAATTTGGCACATAGGTAGTCCTATGGGATCTATAAACAGCGGTAAAATATTTCTTGAAAATATTGCGTTTTTCTAAAGTTATAGGCTCAAACACATTTTACGGCTTCGCAGCCATGTTTTCACGGTATAAAAACTGTCCAGTTTNACTACGGGAAGTCGGGAAGGTACTTCCGATTTGGAAAATTAAGATGAACACCCATTTAGAGCGTGGAGTCTATATCGCAGTGCCGGCAAAGGGACCCATCTGTATGAAACTCCTTGAAAAACTCAGCTTTAGACAAAAATTTTCCCTAATATCGCCTTTTGTTTGGGTTAATTTCATCAGAAGGGAGTTCTTTACTCTAGTGAAAATGTGCCACCAAGAGGTCAGAATTTAGCTACCAAAAAGGTATCCAACCTACTTGGAAACCAGAAATTCCCTTTTGTAATCAGTGACACAAAAAATCCTAGACGGACACATTCGTACACATATATACCTCTGACCTAAATTCACAAAAGGAAGACTGATGTAGCCCCAGGTTTCAGTGCTTGCCATATGGCTGTGCTGTGCGTGAACTTGTAATTCTGCTTAATCTCAAGATTAAGCGGAAGTGAGTGTTGTGTGAACTTGGAATTGAATATTCTTTAAGGCAAAAAGGTGAAATTTTTGTTCGGTGAAAAGGATTTTTGTAATTATTGGCCTCGCGATCAACCATTTTCTCCTTTACCGTAACTTGTGTCGCTGAACAGGTGGAATTTGTGAAGGGTTAACTGATTATTGGGTGGTGAAAATGATAGCTCGTAGTGTATTTGTATGAAGTCGACAACAAACTACGATGGCTTTCAGACGGATGAGACTATCGGTGTGCCCCCTAGTGGCAATTTTTATGTTTTATGTTCACCTCTATCTTCAAATGTTCTCAACGGATTTTCATGAAATTTTTCACATGGGCTTCAATTAGTGGTATGACACCATTTTCCCGGCAATTTCATTTTTTTTTCATTTTCCTCTGTTTCTCTGAAGTTCCTTGATGGATTTGTATGAAATTTTGTAAATAGGTTTCTATTAAAGAAGCGGTGACATTTTCCTATTTTGTTATGCGTTGGACGTATTTTGCGACATCTAGTGGCAATTTTTACTGTTTTCTTGTCTATTTTTGGCGTCTGCCCCTCTATGAACCCTACAAACCACTCTAAGGATGTTTGTGAAAATTAGCACATATGTTCTTAATGTGAAGAGGATGGTTGACCGTGTTTTTCTCACGACTTCGCCTACTGTGGCACTTTTGGTTTTTTTTGCAGGCATAGCTGTACTCTCCTATACCCACTGCAGAATCTTTATGAAATTTAGCAAGTGTATTTATATGAAGTTGACTACGGACGATGATAACGATTTTCAGACGGATGTGAACAATGATGTGCCCCTTGGTGACAATTTTATTTTTTCTGTTTTCCTGTTTCTCTGAAGTTCCTTGACGGATTTTTATGAAATCTGATAGCTTTCTATTAAAGACCTGTTCCCGTTTTCGGATGACTTCAACGTATTTTGCGCCATCTAGTGGCCATTTTTCTGATAGAAATGAATACCCTTAGAAGCACTCCATTTGCTGAGCATTTGTGTGCTTTATCGCCCTGTGTTGCTCTTGTTTATTTTTAAAGGCTTTTAATGTTGTGAATGCTCATAATTTTATTTTTCAAAACTTTTTTTGATGGTAGCTATGGTACAAAACTCGAAAATGAGAAAGCAATTGTTTGGGGATACTAATGTCCTATGCAAAACACAGAAAATAAAACGTCAGTTATGTGCCATCTTATGTCCCAAATGTTGTACCACGGTCTCTTCACTATCATGATTTTCCCTAACTTCTGTTGCTGACACATCATATACTGTCCCGTCATACGACAAATTAGACGGGCTTAAGTCAGCTGTAATTTCTCCTCATGGTTTCTGCTTATTTGTTTAAAGGTATTTAGTGGGTCACGAATGATCAACTTTCAACTATAATTTCTGATAAAAGATAGTAGCCCCTGTTAGACCGAGTGCCTTAGTGCAGTACTGCAAATGTGCTTACATGGGGTGCCACAAATGTTTGTTGCTAATGTGCATATCGCATTTGTAATGTTAAATACTAACAGCACACATCACGAATTTTTGGCCGACCGGTCGGAAATTGGTCGACGACCGGCCGTCGACCGGTCGTCTAGCCGACCAGCAGCCAACCAACAACGGTCGGCTAGNTAATTTCTGATAAAAGATAGTAGCCCCTGTTAGACCGAGTGCCTTAGTGCAGTACTGCAAATGTGCTTACATGGGGTGCCACAAATGTTTGTTGCTAATGTGCATATCGCATTTGTAATGTTAAATACTTACAGCACACATCACGAATTTTTGGCCGAACGGTCGGAAATTGGTCGACGACCGGCCGTCGACCGGTCGTCTAGCCGACCAGCAGCCAACCAACAACGGTCGGCTAGGAGCCGTCTGCTGTGTCGCCTCTGTGGTCAGCACTTGGGTCGGCTAATTGGTCGCTTAGCGTAGACGACCAATTCGGATTAAGCGTGTCCTTGGTCGGCAATTACCATTTTATGACTTAGCGGGTGAACTTTGGAAAAACAAACATTTAACTGTTCGCCGTTCGTTTACCAGTGGCAACTCCAGTCTTGATATCGGTTTATCAAATTTTGTTCAACTATTGAATGGAGGTAAAGTCGAATCTACCTACAAATACGAAGTGCGTGACATTACACAAGCCGAAAACCTGATGTTGAATTAATGATGGCGTGGTAAAATCAAACGTTAAGTGATATAACGGAAAAATAATTTCTAACTTTAGATATGAGACTTTTTGTACAGTACATTATGCAGAAAAACAAGCACGAAATTTGAAATTTACAGCAAAATTGCGTAAAAATCAGAATACAACACTGGATATTTTACGACCTCAAATGTTTTCATGCCGCGGATTGCTCAGCAAGCAGCACGCATTTGCGCTCATCCGTTATTGCTCTTGATCATCACTTCATCACGCTGTATATTGCGCTTCAGATAATTATTGTTTATTTCTGTATAATTTCTTAAGATGTTGGTACAGCAACAGAACCCAAGTTTATTTTAGGAACAATATAAACAATGGTTTGGTCATAGCGCCGATATTAAATCATGGGCGCATGAAAACGGAAGACTGTGATCGGTTTATAGTGTAATCCATCATCCATCATCATTCTGAAATCGTTGTCACTTTCGCAGTAAAAAAAATTTCGAAGCTAGAGTTTTCCTATCTAGCCAGCTAGCTGTGAAGACTATTTTCAAAATACAGAAAGGTGCCACTGCGTATTGAGCTCAAACAGACATCGAAACTTCACCCAGCCCGGATAGTTACGCTTGTCACCTCGTCGAAAAGCTTGTATCAACATGAGCTCAAGACCGGCAANTTGTCACCTCGTCGAAAAGCTTGTATCAACATGAGCTCAAGACCGGCGGGTGTGCATGCAAACTCTGGAAGTCAATTGGCATTCAAGTTGCCCGTTACAGCCGTTTAAGCGAAAAAATCCGACGTCATCTTCTTGCGTAATTCTCTGCCTTTTGTAAAGAAAAAACCTATGTCGTCGTTTTGAAAGAGTTCATTCGTGACACGCGCCACTTTCAAAATGTTTTCGACATCTCCCATTAGATGGTGACATTTCAGCAAAATTTGTTCTAAAATTCAGTTCACTGATATCAAAATTCCACAAACATATAATGAAGTGAAACCAATTCTGATCATTTGTCGTGACGTTTACGCAACCTCGTGGGAGAACGTTTGATTGAAGAATCTGGGGAAAAGAAACTGGCTAAAAGGTGACGCAATATTCCATTGCGTCGAAAGTCGACGAAAAAGATCACACCAGAATTTTAGCAGTAGAATAATTGTAAAAAAACAATTTTTGCAACGCTGGTAAATAATTTAGATTACTCTAGGAAGATTTCATTCGGTCAGTTTTTACCCACAACGGCGCAAATGTGTATATTTAATTTAGTAAACAGCTTCGCACCAAGGCTAGAGCCTTCCAAGCCCTTTGGTGTAAGAACACAATACTTGGCGTTTCGCGTATACTCCCAGGGGTAAAACTTTGAAAATAATATTTTCGGGGTAACCTGGTACATGTAATCCTAAAAAAGTAGTCTGTGTTTTCATGTAGAGCGTACATATTATTAACCCAGTGATTCAAAAAGAACACTTTCGTAACCGAAAACGCACACAATTTTCAGCTCTATTACACTGGTTAAAAACAACTTCTATAAGTTTATTGCATCGGATTCTAGTGATCACCAGGGCAAGTCAAAACTCTTTAGGGGGCGCAATTTCAAACCTTTGGCATGAATCAGTGATGTAAAAATGGAATTAGACCGACTTTAATTCACAAGCAATGTAGACGCAACAGTTACAGACACTGACTGCGTTTGTTAACGTCTTGTGGCAATGATAAAAATAATTGTTTCTACTATGATTGATAACAAGTTTTACTCTGATGAGGTATGATGCAATATGCATGTCTAATATGCAGATCGGCAGTTGCAAAAATATTTACTGGGTTTAATGATTCCGTTTGTTATGAACCACTGCGAAAGTATGATTACTAATCGTACATTCGAAGCACGCCTCATTAGAATAAAAACAAACACATGCTTGATGATCCTGGGAGTACCTCTATTACAGGTATGAATGAAGATATGTAGTTGTTAAGCCATAAAGGATAATAAGGCTTACATAATATCACACTGAGCCATCTACACCAGGCATATACAAAGGATGCAGTATTTCAAAAGAATCCACAACTACTCATTTTTCTTAGTCATAACTACTCATTTTTTATACTATTACTAAATCACACACACCTAGATTTATATAAGAAGTTACACAGTACGCTGCTACACAACCTGCTCTCCCACATTTATGGGAGGCCTAATTTGAAACATTTAACGGCATATATTTTCTATGCAAGATTAAAACCAAGCAAAACATGATAACTCTCCAGGACCAAAAATAAATATCTCAAAACCAGAAATTTTACTTAAGCAGGAATTAAAACAATCCAATACATTGAGATTGTTTTCACGCAGAAGACCAAAAAACAAATAAAGACCAAAATTCAGCACGTCAAGACTGAAAATTTAAAACATCAGCACCTATAATTTATCAAGTGAGTACAAAAAAATTCTTCACTTCAGGATCAAAATAAAATACGACCGAACTGAAAATTTAATAAGTCAGGTTTAAAAACTTACCATGTCAGTAACTTTACACGCCATAACACCACCTCACCATCCCCAAGCATTGATCCTTCAAAGTGATTATGTTCGTACTATACGTATCAACAAGGGCTAAATGTTCAACCTTTTTGTTACGGGGAGATTTCATGTAGGATGAACATGTCATTTATTTATCATTAAAGTATGATACAAACACATTAGAACTTGGGTTGACTATGTACATGAGAATAATATTACGAGAGAAGTATAAGTATTAATTAAGAATATAGTGGTTGTTGTGTAATTAATTAAGGGTATTAGTTGTTTACTGAAATTTATTGCCTCCTATGAGTGCATAGGAAATGAATCAGCATATTTGTCTCTAACCATGTGTTTTTGCTCTGCTAGCAGAATTATGTAACTTTAAATTCACCGGAATTGGTCAACTGTGGGGTTAGCCAGTTCTGACAACAACAATAGTCTTGTTATTATTCAGCAGAAATTACTTAAAGATTTGTCTGTCCGTGACCATATTTGGCGAAAGCTTAGGTTCATNTTCATTAGAGTAATTAATAATCATGCCCCTGTAATCCAATTGAAATTAAAGGGCAAATCACCTGAGTGGCATAATGATAATCTCATAGCTCTCTCTCGCATGAGAGATTACCTGAAGCGAATAGCTCAGCGTACTCGAAATTCATCCGACTGGGGTATCCTTAAGAAAGCTAGAAATAAGGTAAACAATGCTCTTAAACGGGATAAGGCCGAGTATTAATGAAAACAAATCTAACGGGAAAACTCTCTGGAAAATCATAAAATCAATTTTACCTAACAAGTCCAAGTCTGTCGCAAATGAATTTAGAATTGGAAACGATTTTGCTTCGGACAAAAGGAAAATAGCAAATGCATTTAATGACTTTTTTACTGGCATCGGCCAAAAACTTGCTGAGAATTTCACTATGTCAACTATTGAGCTCCCACCCAAGACACAAGAGAGAATATCATTTAAGTTTCAAGACATTCAAGTTGACTACGTCCGAGAACAAATAAAAATTTTGAACTCTAGTAGTGCCAGTGGCATCGATAGCATTGATGCCAAACTAATAAAACTGGCGTCTCAACAAATAGCTGAGCCCCTTACCAACATCATGAATTTAAGTTTAAAAACGGCCACAATTCC
>NMRA01000521.1:7445-61309 GCA_002633005.1 Phoronis australis
TGATTGTGCGCCGTTGGTTTTTCGCAAATTACATGTAGATACGTTGATGACAGTTGTCGAAAGCCAGTGTAACAATTTTACAATGACATTTGAAGTCGTATTACCATTCACATGTTGCAAACGACTGTCTTTTGACTTATTTAGGATTGAATGTTAGCGCTTTTACCCCGATCGTCGGCTGCGCTCGGGCGGACGTTTGTATAGCTTGAATAAAGTTACGGGTCTGGATGAAACCTGACGTCACGAATCACGACTTTATGCCATTTTCATGTACACCTTGGTTTAAATTGCAATATTCCGACTATTTTACTTCTGGTACTACTACAGTTCGACAATTTCACTTTTTTAATGTTGTCATCCAAGCACCACTATCCCGTTAAGGTCGGCCTATTTTCACACAGACGTGTACATAAACCCACCTTCCGTCTCAGACCAGACTTACAGATACATTAGTCTCAACTTGTTCTTTGCGTAAATATGTGTAATGCAGGAAACTGGTACATTAACGGAGAAGTTGGTAATATCTTTGTAACGGGCTAGTTGCATTTTTTGCCCGGGAGCTATGTCCTAACTTCACTTGAAGAAATATGATAACACACATTTGTGAAACAAAGGTGATAGATAACGCATTGCAATATCCAAAAAGAAATTTGAGATTTCATTAGTGATTTTCGTGACCCCTATAATTACGTTACTTCGAAGTTACAGTAGGTAATAAACGTTAAAAAAGTTACAGTAGGTGGCCATATTTGACCCGCCGAGTGCGTTCACGACGTGTGATTTGTGTGCATTAAATTACGCTGCTGTATGTAATTCTGCCGCTATTTGCCCTAATTAGCGCCCATGCCTCAACAAGTGCCCCAACGCGTTTTCAGACTTTGCTAAAGTAAGCGCCCAGCCCATGAACTACATGCGAAAAATGCCCTTACCTACAGTTCTAACGTCTCCAATTTATCAATTGAAAGATCCGACAGCCTGAATTTGTAACGGACCACGAGCCTCACCGTTATGTCCGTATACACTTCAAACTTACGCCCGCGATTCAAAAAGAACGCAGAAGTTTTGCTGCTCTTGCGAGGGATGTGCCCCACTACGCGGGTCTGGACTTTGAAAACAGACACAGCGTACTTGTCAAAGAGCGGGATTGCATTGTTTCTTTCCGGTACAGATCTTCTCCGGCCTCAACAGGAATCCAAATTTCTTTGTACATGTGAAAACTATGAATCGAAGACTAATAAAAAAGCTCGACCAGTGTTAGCACGCGACCAAGAAGCGCGCGCTGCATAATGTACCGGCTGTCATCGAAGATTAATCGGGAACTATCTATTCATGAAACGGGTAACATACCATCGGCAAATAAATATTGGCACTAATTTGCATTATTTTTAAGAGAAATTATTTAACTAATCATAATTGGTGTTTTTAAGGTCAAAATGACCCACTTCGCACCCTTACACCCCAAATCTTCCGGTAAATAGCTGTTACACTACGGTCACGCATCCACTCACCCGGCGACTCAATGAGTGACATATCGGTCTTACCGAAAAAATTCTCGAACGTTTTTAGCAGATGAGGCCAGCAAGTGCTAAGCCGTAAATATTAAAACACGCTCTGCTTGACTGCTTGACTTATTTTTTTTTGGATACAATGCACACCTAGATCATTACATTACTCTGGCAAATGGACTCTGATGACAAGCACACGCACGCTTACTCTCACACACACGCATACAAACTTCAAAACAAACGTCACGTGACAACAACATGTGTTCCCACAGAGATTTTTCTCGGGTTGCGTGCTACAATCTAGCGCAGATTTGGACTTAATCTGCAGTTTATCCAGACTTCACAAAAACTTAAAAATCTTAGAGACGCTATTTGGAAAACTTGAGGAGGATTTCAGGTAATTTGTTGAGTCAAAGCTGTATTAAGATTTTTCTCGGGTTGCGTGCTACAATCTAGCGTAGATTTGGACTTAATCTGCAGTTAATCCAGACTTCACAAGACCTTAAAAATCTTAGAGACGCTATTTGGAAAACTTGAAGAGGATTTCAGGTAATTTGTTGAGTCAAAGCTGTATTCTTATTTAAGAATTCAAGCCCTATCGACGATTGCGAGACCAGCAGCTACGCATTTGTCGGCAAGATTTCGCCCTGGAACTTCAACAAAATTTTATGAAAAATGATCGTAATTTAACAACGAATTTTGATAGCAATGTACCACAATTTTGTAGAAAGTAAATAATAATAATCTGCACGCTTTATCTCAGCGCGTAATGCATATAGTGTGCATACGTTCAGTGAGTCGACCCAGAACAGGTGATTGTGCAGAGGCATTATCCTCAAAATTGCTCATGCTTGGTTCTGGTCAAGCGAAAACAAGTTTTTTTTCACTACCAACCGCCGTGGAGTATTTGTTACTGTTTCTTTGAAGGGAGATATTGTTGGGCAGTTTCTAAGATACGTTTTCTTGCCGCCCTCAAAATGAGCGCTGCACACTTTATGCTATGAAGTCGGCTTCGGAAAGAATTCACGAAGTCGGCCTTTGCTACCAGCTCTACCGATGTCTCTGACCCATGTTTAACGCAGTTCTTGAGTCGGAAAGAATTCACGAAGTCGGCCTTTGCTACCAGCTCTACCGATGTCTCTGACCCATGTTTAACGCAGTTCTTTATCCTTGGGAAACAGGTAGTAACTAAATTTTTTATTTCGCTAACTGGTATTGTAGAATGCCAGGCACACAACACATATAACCTCCCTGTGGCCGGTTCGCCCCCACGCTTGCCGACGTACTTGTTTACCGGCTTAACCACAATGCAACATTCTGACCCATTTCCAATATGGCGGCGTTGCAACTCCGCTAGCATTGCCTGGCGCCACACAACGGCTATTTACGAAACAATTTGCTCCTCATGGACTGTGTTAGCTCCAACCCGCCGACAGTATACATGTACAGTCTAGCCCTGTTACCGTGCTATCCCATGGTCAGTACCTTCCGCCTCAGGCTTCCAGGACCTACTTGAAGGGGAAACAAATATACAAGTCTTTAAATGGTGTGGTGTCGTCTCGAGAGTTGTGCTAAAACGTGTGATGGGGATTACGAGGTCGGCAACGATTACGATAATCATCTGCAATGTTGCAGGATGATGATGTCGCCCTATGTTCACTGAAAGGTAATAAAGGGGTGGGTTAAAATTTGAAATTGATTAAACTCTCCAACTGCTTACAAAATATCCATGCGTAAAACGTATCTCCTAGATCTATGAGCCTATTGGGAAATGTTGAGTGATTTTATTCAATGTGATCTTATTGACAAGTATTAAAGACGTCATATATATCGATCTTCAATATTTGATTGTGCATGGAGCCCGATTTATGTGCACGTCCGTTACGTTCAGGGATCGGCCCGCCTCCTCTTTTTATATGAGTGTTAAGAAAAGGTGCACGATAGTGATAATCACAAATCAACAATCGAACACTTTTAATGGTCACCTACTTCAACTCCTCTTATATATAAGCACACAACAGATCGATTGTCGATACCAGAAGCTATTTGTATCGGTAGAATGTTAACAGCTGAAAGTTTAGGTCACATTTTCTTGTACAGTTTAGTCTTTTGACAAACAGGATAAAAGTGACAGCCTAAATAGTTATTTTGCATTGATAACGTTGCTAAAACGTTAGATTTTTGCCGTGTCTTAAAAAATTCCTGTTCCATCCGGGGCTTGAACCAGGGACCCTCTACAATACTTCTAGACGCTGTAGTTCACAGATCAGAGCCTTCGGTCTAAAACAGAAATCTAAACACACTATTTTTCCATTCCTTGGTCATGTCCATGGTACTCTGTGCGGTATCCGTATCCAACTACCAGAATTTAATACACAGCAATAAAGATTACCAGTCATATGAACGTTCTTTTGGATACACACTCACACACACGCCCACGCACGCACGCACGCACGCACGCACGCACATACTCCTATATACATGTAAAATTTATGTCCACCCACACGCACGCGCACACACACAAACAAAACACGTGCATTTATATACATATTTATTTATTTACACTGAATTTACAAAAACAATTCTGAAAAAAAAATTAGTCAACGAGGACGTCTGTGTGTATCATAACACAATTTGGGCTGACGTGGGTGAGTCCCAGGAATTTTTGCTAGTTTTCTGCTATGAGGTTTCACTAACCGAACTCAAATTCTAGCACGCGTTGTTTGCTACAACAAGATTACTGAGTGACAATAATCAAAACGGCAGGCCCCTAGGAAGGTAAAATTTATGGGGGGGGGGGGGGTTGGGGAGGCACAAACCAATTCGACTTCGCCAACCCACCTCCTTCCTGTCGCTACACCCGGCTTCCCTCGTTCTCTGGTGGGTTGGGGGGAGCGGTCATCACAAATCGTAGTCCCCGGTCTTTTCGACATTTGTGAATTCATTACAAACGGTAGTAACGACCTTAAATAGAAGTACTATTCTTGTGATACTATTGACAAAATATAACACCATTTATAACTAACCATCGGAAGTAGCCTTTTTGTGTAATTCACAAATAGTGATCTTCACTTTCTTCAAAATTCCAACTTTTTGATGATGGTCAGACATATTACATTTTTCACATTTTTGGTTGTTTCAACCGAATGTTTTGATACTGCTCTGCTGTGCACGGTTGTTTTGTGGTTTTGATAAATTTGGAATCTCAACTTCCTCGCGACAATTTGGCAGTGTTATAACATGCAGAGCTCAGTGACACTACAACTACATGTACACATGTATGGTGATGACCTACTTACTTTCCCTGTATCTCTCACTCTCATTTCACCACATGGATGTGACTTGATTGGTAATCGACACTTGATGTCCTACTGTACATATCCTGATGATGTCTTATGAATAGACGAAACGTTAACTTAATATGCAACGATTGTCAAAAAATAATGTAAGGAAAATAGAGATAATAGATTCTAACATTGGGACCTCTCTTCATGAGCACCCCTTTAAGAATTTGCCAATCAAAACACGAAAAAGGTGGCCACTTGAATGTCATCAATGGTCCTCTTCAAGAGCTGGGCTCCTACATATGAAAAGATCTGTATTTTAAAAAGCCAGGAAATGCACAGCAATTGATGTTATCTGCCAGGACATCAATTTTCTCAAGTGATACACAATTTAGAGATAGAAAAACACGAAAAAGTAGAGCGACAGTTGTCTTCTTTACCATTTGGTAGAGAAGGGCCTCTGGAAAACATAACTTTGCATTTCTGCATTTTCAAAACCGTCTTCAATCCAATGAATTAATATGCTACGCAAAAGCTTCGCTTTACGAATTTTATCGATTTTTCGAAATACATGTATGAATGATAAAATGCACGTTTTCAAGTGCGTTTAGACAATCATATACAATATGCAACAAAAACGGAGACCCTAACAACAATGTCCTGGACAGGGACCTCAAAGGGTAAACCATGCGCTGATACTGAGTTGTCAAATGTTCTCTTGATTTTGTTTACTTATTCGTATTCGTCGTCTTTCTTTTCTCGACTTTCCTCCCAAGCCTATGTCGGTTGCGATGGTTTAACCGTGACGCCTGCACAGTTTTAGGGGGGTACATGCCCCCCGCTCCTACCCGTTGCCTAAGGCCCTGAATGGTGTCGGTACATTCACACTGAAACTTTTATATTAGGCTGTGAACCTGTGTACATGCGCACATCCAGGGGGGGTGGGGGCTCGAGGGGCTCGAACGAGAACTCACATTTGGCGAAGTGGGCAAAAAGGTCCGCCCCAGAGATACAAAAAGACAGAAAAACGAGATAAAAGTCCACTAAATAGGTGCAAACCGCACAATTCACAGCATGTACAGCTCAGATAGTGTTACTGTTTTTTGTTAGTCGACCGACTAAATTGTTAATAAAAATCCACATCGCCAAGAATTCGAGCCCCCCGTATTGAAGGCTGAGTGCGCGCATGTGTGGTATTTATCATTGTTGCATGGCTAACAAAATATAAAAGCAAGGTGACAAAAAGCGCTGTTCATAACTTGGTGAGTACAACATTTTAAATCACTGCCCAGGGATTATAATTAAAACGTACGTATGACTATGCTGCATTGTCCAGTAGGAATGAAATCACTGTTATACGGTATATTACAAACGCAATGGTGATAAACCTGTTGTATATACTGTAAGGCCTGCTTGTGTCTACCTATCAGCCGTAACCGTAGAAGACTTCACGGCCTCGCCTGAGTGTGGGGTAATCATAGCGAGTTAACTGATGAGGTGGCTGGATGTGCTGAGCAGAGAGCTGATAGAGAGAGTCTTGATGCTACGATATATTTAATCAAACTGAGTTCTACACGATACATACATCTGTTAAGTTCCAAGAAATGATTCATGCCCAAATACATAAACATTGTGGTTAAGAGAGGACGAGAGGATGGGTTACAAAGAAAGACTGAACACACTCAGAGTGAAAGTTGCATAATAAATAATAGTTCCTAGTATACATTCTTGAGGTATAGAAAATCACACAAAACAGGAAACCTGAATTAAGCAACGGAATGTCAAGTCTGTCATTAAAAGCAATAAAATTTAATTGATTTCATAATTGATTATAAACATCCCTGAACCATGTTTGACACTGAGACTTCAAAATATGTTTCGACTGTTTACGTTAAACACCTTCTCATTTGAAATGAGCTTTTCTCAAATAAATGAGCTTCGAAAAAAGGACTTAAATTGAATACTTAATAAGGTATTGCCCAGACAATGCCACACTTGCATATTCATTAAACGGTCTACCCTATATATATATATAGGGTATACCACTAGCGTCATTCGTTTGAGTGGTCTATCCTATATATATATAGGATAGACCGATTAATGAATTTGCAAGTGTGGCATTGTCTGGGAAATACCTTATTAAGTATTCAATTTAAGTCCTTTTTTCGAAGCTCATTTATTTGAGAAAAGCTCATTTCAAATGAGAAGGTGTTGTTAACTCTGTGCACAAAAGTGCAAGAAAAACAAGGCACACAATTAGGGTAAATATAAAGAAGCTCAATATGTATTAAGTGGCATTACGTTAGAAATAAGAAAAGGAATTTCATAGCCTGACGACAGCCAATACTGGAATGTATATATAATTATCTAAAACCCCTCAGAGGCTATGATGCAGTAATGTCATTTCTGCAGAAACCATCACCCGAAACTTCGCGCTGAAGCAAAGAGACCAAAACATTTTAAGACTGAAATTTGTGAAACATTAGTGATGTGTTCATTTTAGAAAACCGTGGCTATGGGTTAAATCCCATGATCAATTCCGACGCTAATGAAATTGAAATGTGCGTTGGCGTATTTTACCAGTTATTTCCCTTTACAGACTGGATGACCAATTGCTTCAGCGGCGGCCATTTTTGTAGCGCACAATAACGAGATCAAAAAACACGAGCGTTCACTTATTTCTTGTTTATATGCCAAAAACCAATAAAATCCCAGAATTAGTACAAGAAACAAACGATGTCGGAAAATCAAAATGTGGTGCCTTGATTTCATTGAAGTTCACGGTGGGAGCGGTATGTATGCAGTGACGCGGGCAACTCCGCCCCCCGGTACAACTTTCTTCCACGTGACCCAGCTTGGTTTGTCAGCTCCTTTGTAGCCTACCATTGCCAACGCACCTGCAAAAGACACACACAAGAGATGTGCCAAACGGAAAAAAGTCTGGGGCAACCCGTGGAGCAATACAAAAAGAGCTTTTAACGCCAGTATGTAGCACCGACTACTAATAAAAGTTTTCCGGCAAAAGTTCTTCCTTGCGTGGCCATTACGCACTTAGCGATCAAGTGAATGCGCAGGACACCAGAGGACTGTTTGGGTTAAAGCAACCGCCGTAATACTGGTTTAGGGATAATACATAACTTTCTGTGCTAGTGAAAAAGGGAAAAATGTCGTGTCCTACACTTCAAGGTTTCTCTCATTTAGCAGACAATAGGAATAGTATTTTCTGAGGCAACTATATATATACATCGACGGTTTTTCAGAAGTCAAAATTCTTATGATATCAGTGACATTTAGAAACATACATGAATTTACTTACTTCTATCTTCCATAGTTGGCTTTTGATTCGCTCCGAGGTCTTTGACAATATCCAGTACTTTGTTTGCGTTGTTTTTTGGCTCATCGAATGTGCATACCACAACGATAACACTGTGAAAAGAGAGAGGTCATTTGAAGATAGCGAAGGCAGTAAAGATAATCTCAATTAATTAGCTGGGTGTTTTGAAAGGATTCAGCAGGCAACCCACAAGCTTACTGGAATGTTCCAAGTGTTACTCAAATAATTTTTGGCTGTATTTGTCGGGGAGGAGCAGGTGGTTCCCATGAACACAAAGAGTACATTGTAACCTACATTTTTGAGATCATCGTGGCATGTGCTAAGGATTCTGTTGGCTGCTTTCGGCTCCATGGCCCTAGTCACCTGTGAAATTTCTTTAAACTGGCACTATGCTTGCAGGAAAGCTACAACCTACACAAACGTATGGGTTTTGAGACTCAGGTGTGTACGGGAAATAGGACAGCTGGTTGATTTTGCTTTAAACGATGAATTGCCGCACTGAAAAGACCACAAATCAGAGTAAATCTTAAACGATACAAAAACGAAGTGCTTTTACAATGTTTTAAGGAGGAACGATAAAAACAAAAGCTGATTTAGAAGTAACAGCATGATTGAAATTTTTAGGATTCTCTATTTTAATGGCTAATGAAACCAACTTATTAAATTTTTAAAGATGGCCGACATTACAATTTCGTACACCATTCAGATGTTACAGCAAGTGACGAGAACCTTTTTTAAGGATTTCGCTACAGTTAAAAAATACGTTAGTGTTTCAATAGATTTATTGTATTCTACCATGTGTCGCCCATGGAAGACACGTCTTTCACAATGTAGGAAGTTGAGAATGAGTGTTAAATCGGATATGGGGATTTATACACGTTCGTGCTAACGTTCAGTATCGAGTATATGCCTACATGACCATGTAAATGGCCATGCACCCCTTAATAACACGTCATGAAGGGATGCCATGTTTTGTTGTTGAAATGCAACTTATCTTACGAAATGTCTAAGAGCCTACTAATCATGATGACACTACTTTCAACCCCTGCGGTCTGGTTTAACGCTCTGCTGGCGAGATAAATACCATTCGATAAATGGGAGGATATTGAAACGGCAGTCACCGGCTTTGATTTCAACGAATGGGGGAAAATTGTTAATTTGTTATAGTGTTTTGTTGTTTTATAGCTCTGATCAAATCTAATAACTTCAAGAAGCATGTCCCATGCAACAATTATGCTAAAAACTTGCTTTATGCCGGTGAAACCCATAATGTCCTTTTAAATGCATCAATTAAGTGCTCGCGCGCTCAGTCGTCATCGTCGTCGTCTTCGTATTCTTCGGCATCATTCATACTACACTTATTCTACCGTCGTCATCATCTTCATCATCATCATCATCATCATCATCATCATCATCATCATCATCATCATCATCATCATCATCATCATCATCATCAACATCATCATCATCATCATCACCATCAACATCATTGTTGTCATCATCACTGCTATCATAATAGTTCACCAACGCATAAGCGGATCCAGGGAGGATCAGGGGGACCGGACATTCCTTTTATCCCTTGATTTTAGTGATATCAGATCTAGAATTCTCAAATTGTTGACTTGGGCCCCCCTTTTAAAAAATCCTGTCATCGTTCGCCAACAACATTGCAACCCTGAGAGCCAGCGCAATAACAACTGACATGTTTTCATCACTATCGTCATTTGACTAATAACTTTCGTCATCGGTTATATCAGCTTGCAACTGTGAGATAACATGATACTGTACAGGGCCATGGCTGTCAGCTTTTTCAGTTATCTTCAGGGTGGTTGGTAGCTCACGTGAATCTTGATAACTCACCCGTCGGGCAGACTTTGGTAAAAATTATAGGCTGCTTGATCTTTGTCTGGTGTAAGATGGACATCGTATTGCTTGAAGTACAGCTCTTCACCAGACGCGCTGTCCAGAACAATAAACGTGTAGGAGCGTTGCTTGCAAGAGCGCTTCGTCTGACCGTTGATCTAGAAACCGTCAGTGAGGTTCTTTGTTACGACAATCAATTCTTGTGGAGGAGCGTGTTCTGACAGCACTCACATGTAGTGGTCGTTTATTGTACTGGGGACTTGTTTGTACATTTAGACAATGTACCTTGAAAATCATTATGTTTATAACGCAGATTTGGCCTTTCATCGTCGTGTCACTCCAGCTGATTTCAATGCAATTATCTTTTGTCTATACATGTGCACTATATTTAGGCAATTTATGGTAACTTAATGTCTGACAAATTGTAAAGCATATGTGTTTCATTTATCCAGAGAAACAAAATTTGTGCAGGGGAACAAATTTTGTTGTTTCGCTGATAATGCATTTTTAGTTAAGATAACATTTCAACTATTTTACTTGCCTTGTTTAAGAATTACGTAGGATATCAAAAAAATCTTTCCAGTCAAAATGGAGACACAGTGTCAAGGCATTGACGAGTTAGCAAAAGAAAACGTTATCGACATCGTTATCTCTAATTGGGAGAACTGCAAATCAGTTTGATTGCATTACTTTTATAGAACATATGCAACTGGTGAAGTTATTATTATCACTAAGCAAATGCTTTACCTTCATGACAGGTTCATAGTTATACGTAACCCAGTCATTCAGTCCGTAGCCTTCTGCAGTTACTTCTATCGTAGCTGTAAGTGAAGAACAATATCTAATAGTTTTCAATATCCTACAAGTACATGAACACATGTATATCCTAATCCAATTTCCGTTGAATACTGACATCGTGTACTACGGTAAAGCTTAGGCAATCGGTATACAACGGTATAGACCGTATTTCACGTTTGGTGTGCAGTCTCCCGGTGGAGTAAATTCGCGTGTACGACGGCAATTTTGATTGTTCAAGTTCATTTGGCCGGGTTACTTAAAACGTTGTCCCACTGGCGTCGTTCTTGAGAAAGCAGTTTTACTGCTATAACAACTATGAATTTTCTGGGATGAAAATTCCGACTCACGGTGAGGCATCGCTAGTTTTAATCTGGGACATCAGATATATCTCATTCCAACAAAATCCGGCAAAAATATAATTCAAATCAAACGAAAACGTTTTGTTACGATGCATTCAGTACGTATACACTGGGAACTAAGATATTTACAGGACATTGCGACCTAATATCTAGTTTGTGTTTTTGCCGACAAGATCGTCAGCTTCGAGCGTTCTTCGACTCTCCCATATTGCGTAACGTCTGCTTTTGCGATACAGTTCGCACCTGAAGTCCGGCAAATCAGCAATGTTTCCACCGTTATTTCCCAGTGCTGTGATCAAGACGGGAGGATATTTCTATCATTTTTTTCACTGCAGAAGCTAAAACATGAAAATTGACCTAGAAAACTCACCGACCCTAAAACGACACACTGCTGCACATAAGTCCAGTCAGTGTTTCAATTTTGATATTCTAGGATGGATTATTTGTAAGTTTTAGACCAACTTTTAATATTATTGAATGTTATGGTGTTATCAATTTAATATGGAATGAAACTTTACTACAATACGGATAATCTGACCCCTTTACAGGCGCGGGTAGGCTTGGCATACACAGACACAGTCACAGACACACAGAGACACAGACAGACAGACAGACAGCCAGACAGACATACAGACAGACATACATACAGACAGACAGACAGACAGACAGGCAGGCAGGCAGGCAGACAGTCAGACAGACACACAGACACACCCACACACACATATATATGACGTCGTATAAGCGAAAGCACATGACGACAAGACATCGACGTGATTCAATAGGCATCAGTAGGTAACATAATTTACAAAGCAATATTTCGAGACAAGTATCTCATTTTTAGGCTTGCATTTACTACTAGTTCATAGTAAAACGCCAAGTCAGAAATAACAAATGCAATTTAACACTTCTTATTTGATAATAAATATTAGCGTAAGAAGGTCCGCACTGTTGAAAATGATTTACACAGGTTACGAACATTAAAGTCGATCCTGATAATGTTTGAAAAATCTAGGCTAAGCTTGAATGAGCATATAACTGGAACTCGACAGACTCTACGCACGCACGCACGCAACACGCACGCACGCAAACACGCACGCACCCACTCATGCACACAGGTTATCACACATACATGTACACAGGAATACTACTGCCATATCCTATCGAGAATTCAGTTCATCTGGAAATGTCCCAACGAGACAATCCATATATACGACTTTGCATCCATCGCGGCTGTACCTTGTCTTCGTGGGCTTTGGTTTGTTGTTGTTGTTTTTGAACTCATAAGTATGCCAAGAACAGTACCCAAACCCGTAAACCCACAAGATTATCTGAGAAAGTGTTGAAAAACCAGTAAAGTTTTATTTAAATATAATTTGATAAGGATTTTCATTTTGTGAAATATATATGCCAAAGCACTGAAGCATTGGGTAATAGCAACAGGGAATAATCGGAATATTCCCAGAACAGTTGTGCAGCAGCTCGTCGTTTTAGCTTCGATGAATTTCTTAGTTTTCTAGGTCTATTTTCAGTTGTGTCTTAGCTTCTGGACTGTAAATAGCAACAGAAACGCTTTCCCTTGTTGATCGCAGCATTGGAAAATAACAGTGAAAACTGTGGTGATTTGGAGAACTTAAGGTAAGGACCGTGTCGCAAAAAGCAGATTTTACGCTACTGCCGGCAGCGATGTAGAGTGGAGGAACGCCTCGAGCAGACGATTGTCTCTTTAAAAAACGCTTACTCGATAATAGGCTGCAATTTCCTGTAACGACTTTAACTGTCAGTGTAGATATACTGTATGCATCCACAACGAAACGTTTTCGCTGGATTTGAATTAGATTTTTAGTTGATTTTGGTGGCCGGGAAACCGATTTAGCTTGACATATAGTGTATTTGTGATAACCCAGATTGAAACTTCAGCGAGGCCCAAAAATAGCCACCTGATCGCCGTGCGTCAGAATTTTCATCAGTAAATCTTTTCTGCTTTTGGAGCAGTAACATACTGGATACGAAGCGACATAAACAGTAGAATACACGTTTCAATAGGCTTGTGGGCTTCCTAGCTGCCGTGTGTTGCGTTCACACTCTCTGCTTGTACACCACTTTTCCCTCTGTCACGTGCATTTCACTCTTTATTGCTCTTAGTATACATGCAAATTCATTCTACTTATTGCCTGATGATGAGACTCTCAGTCTAGAAATATAGCTAGTGTTTTTAAAACAAATTAAAATTTGTTTGTTTGTTATGTCTCTCGTGTTTTGCTACATAGCTGCACTACTGAAAAAAGGAGATTGTTTCAACACTACGAGCTTTCAAACAAAATTTTAGTAGTGTTGTCAACAACGTTTGTGTAAACCAAGGGCTGCTCACCGAACTACACTGTATACCAATCTGACAATAGAGAAACCACAAATACTGACAAAAAGTGGGCAGGCAATTTACATAAACAAAGCAGGTATGATCAAGATCATACAAACAATACATAAAATCAGAGAAAATCATCAGCAGTCGTGTTTAAAGGTGAAGGCAACCTTTTCTATGTCATTTTTAGCAAAACTAAGGCTCCTTGATTATCCCAGACATATTTTTCACCTATTGTGACGTTTCGGGAGACAAGAATTTCGCGCCAATTTCTTTTCATATAGTCTGACTGAGAGAGCAGTCGAGACAGTCATTGTTCTACCTCGGTTGTGATAAGTTCGGTCGTCGTTTGCTTTTGCTTACGAGACAGTCAACATGGCACGCTGTTGCTGCGTACTAGGGTGTACTCATCGTCTCACGTACAGAGGAAGAACTGTCTCACTTGCCCGAGTGTCCCGCGACACACTCCCAATGGAGGGTGATCTGAGCACCCAAACTGCTTACATCCCGCCGTGTGACTCCCTCGCCACACACCTGGCACCTTCTAAATAGCTCCAATACAAGTCCACAATAAACTTATCAAACTTAGGCTCACCGATCTGTTTATTGGATGACGAACTGTCCTCTTCACTGGGTGTCGAACTGGGCCTGTATTCACTCCCACTACTCAACATCGCTACAGGGCTGCTTACAGGCTCTGGGCTAAAGACAACAGCACAGGGCAAATCACTGCTAGTTCCCGGAATTGCACGCAATAGGGGTACGTCCGGAGGCACGGGTGACAGTAGATGAAGAGCATCCAGTCACTGTATATAGTGGCCACAGCTCGCGAGGCTTCTCGCTTCAAAAACGCACTTCTTGGGGTTTGGCGACGGGGCACTGCCGGGAATCAACAGCAACGGTATGGTACCCTTCTTCAGGCGTTGTTTGGCAGGGATCTTCATCAATTCAGCGTACATATCTCTGTCGTAATCTGACGGCAGAAAATGTTTGCCACACACTCGGTAACCCTCCACTTTGTACGTTGCGTGGACGAGTAGCGCTGCGTTCTTCACATGAACGAGCTAGCCAAGTACGGCGAAGTGCGTCATCCTTCGGAAAGCGACGCAAGGTACCCAAAGCGCGTGTGAGACGATAATGAGTACATCCCAGCACGCAGCAACAACGTGCCATGCTGACTGACTTATCATAACCGAGGTAGAACGATGACTGACTCTACAGCTCTCACAGTCAGACTATAACGAAAAGAAATTGGCGCGAAACTCTTGCCTCCCAAAACGTCACTTCCGGAGTTGAGGACGAGAAATTAATCAAATTACGAAAAGCTGTAATCAAGTGAAAAATGTGTCTGGGCTAATCAACGAACCATATTTTTGCTAAAAGTGACATGAAAAAAGGTTGCCTTCGCCTTAAAAAAACTCCTGCTGATCCATCGGTCTTGGTCGATACGCGGAATAAGTCTCGTGGGATATTACTTCCTCTGCGCCACTCTCCGTACGTTTTGTGTATGTATACAATGGGCTGTTGACCTACTTCCTACTGGCTCCACCTTCTGACCTAGTTGACTCAAGGTACATGGAACATCACGTATAATATTAAAAACTTTTAGTGATAACTAAGTTAATTACGAACTACAGACTCAGTTGACATTGCGAGTGAATGGTGAAATAAAGAACATGTTTAAAGGGTCATCTGCCAGAGTCAGCTTAAACTTTGTGTATGTGATCATGGTGTGACTCTGATACAAAAATCACCAATTTTGCACTTATTGACCATTTAAAATTTTTACCTGTAGGCCTTCGAAGGCTTACGAAGAAAATGACAGGTTTTTGTATGCCGAAAACAGCAATTTTCCCATATAAAACAGGTAGATTGCATGCAATGAGAGAAGTCACATGGTGGGATTATTAAGTAGGGCATGAAGATTACCGAATAAAATTGTTACCAATGTTTTCGCTGCATTCATCACGTGACAGGGTAGGTAAATCCGTAAGCACTTTTCGGTAGTGTTGAAAGTGGGTGTCAGTCAAGTGCTTCTACAAGCCATTTTGCGGGGCTGTAGACATTAAAATTTATGTTTTTGGATAGATTTTGGATATGGGAACAAATAAAAAATTCTCTGGAATGGGCTGTTCTAAAAATTAACCAATGTTGCGTATTCTACATTTTTTAAAGGACTGTTTTTGTATCTGCGTTACATTTAAAATGGTTTCAAGAAAGACAATCAAAAGGAATCAACATTTTAGGGACCATAATGCTGTCTGACATATCCATATTGTATTTTCACAGATTGGGCGTTCATAACTAGTGACCCTGTCAAGTGCGAAGCTTGAAGAAAGGAACCTCGTGTGTTTCAGGCCACTTCCATAGTATATCAAGCGGTTGGTCTACAGCAACTACTGGTGTTTGCCCCCAAATCAATTTGCCTGTTGATTGCTTGATGATACTCAAAGCATGCTTCATCATGGACACTGTTGCTGCCTTTCTCATTGAGAAGAGGTAAAAGCGCAGACACTCCTTGCTGACTTGGTGATTCAGTCTGTTCATCGGCATGGTAAGCAGCCAAGAAGCGTTGTCACCACCACCTGTGACATCATTGCTGTCTGATAACTAGACAAGGTCAAGGGGAGATAACATGGACACTGTCTATACAAATGTTGCCTTATGGGAGAAAAATATGACCCACAGCACATTTCAAATAGGAAGGGCTGTAAATACCTTCGGAGCGTCACGCTTTAGCCCGGTGTATAACATTTTTCTGCCAGAATTAGCTACCAGCCGTAGCAACAAAATTAAGGATTAAAACATTAATAAATGACCCTAAAACACAGGCGAGCTATATGTGCAAGGAATAGTTGTCAATATACGTTCAAAAATACATTTTTCGCTGCCAACAGGAGCATATTAACTCGTTGCATGTGCAAGGAATAGTTGTCAATAAACGTTCAAAAATACATTTTTCGCTGCCAACAGGAGCATATTAACTCGTTGCATGTGCTTCTCACACCACCAGGGATCGCGAATACCATTGAAACTTTGCTAAAAAATCTACACTAACATTGACCACTCACACTTCGGGAAACTGAAATGATCACGAAGCGTTGTAAACGAGTCCAATTCCGAGAAATTTTATAGCTGGGCCCTTGAATTACAACATGACACTCGTGCACAGACAAAATTGAAAGCTTAACGTGATGTGTCTATGCAGGTTTTCTGGAGACGCAATCAAACGTAAACTTTAAGAATTTGTAAACTCATAAGCATCTCCCGCTGTTGCAACTATCAGGCGCGCATTCTGTAGACACGACAACCAGGCGAAAACGCAAGATAAAAAAAATCACAAAATACCGCCATCTATTAGAAACGAAGCACGCGCTCACCCTATTTTCCTCAGGCAGAGCATTTCGTCTACGGAACTCAATCTTGGGCTGCGTTTCGAATTGCATGATACTCGCACCGCAGTTGTAGATGCTCATAACATGTATGGATAACAGACCTTACTTGTCTCCCACAATCCTGTCTCATGAACCAATCAGTTCATTTGCGGTTCACAATAGTGCTGAAGGTATTTAGCATACTCGCTTAACACGTCAACTTTCATACACGAAATCGTTTTAAAGAAAAGTCAGTAGTCAGATGTATTCAAAAAAAAAACGTGCGCAAAGGGTCGAACGGGAAAATTCGATTAAGTGGAGAAGGGTAACGATTTCAATTTTTTGTTTTAGTAACGGGCCATGATCTACACAATTGACAGGGAGGCTTGTCAATGATTCGCGTTTTGGTTAGTAGTTGGTGTTTTAAATTCTGCTCCCCGATTCTAGCACTAGACTTTCCGCGCTATTTTAGTTGTTTCAACTCGCGTTTGATGGTCATTGATTCAATCGAAGGTGAGTGACTCATTTTCTTCCCAAGCCTGAATTAATTTGAACAAAAAAGCTTACGGAACAACTGGTCGACATAAGCAACGTTCAGTCCAACCTGGCGGCTGTTAATGGAAGTAACTCGGACAATATAACTGCTCTGACCGTCCAATCCAGTTATGGTTTCGGTACTTGTGAAAGTGGTGCCCAAATCGTCGATATTCGCTTTCCAGAGGCTACAAAACATCAATGTTGAGATACTTAATGTGGCCTCTCAGGCTAACGACTATGAACACGCTGTCGGTTGCAATAAGCACAGTCAATTTGATTTGGATCACCCACCGGTACGAAATGGTTATCAAAGTTTTCCTTTGTCAAATAGATGTTCTTTTAGAGTTTGGAAAGAGTCTAGTTCGATACTGCTTGTGATCATGAAAGAGACTTAAGGTAACTTTGAACCTTGTTTACCAGGTTGTACTTACACTCAAGTATCTAAAATCCTGTTCGCTCCAATCCCTACATAGTGTATTTTTGAAAGGTGAATAAAAAACACAAATTTATTATTCATATCTACTTACTTTTATTAGATACGCCATTTTTAATCATTTTTTTTACTTTGAACAGAGTTTAAAAATATTGTTCCTCCAATCTTATTGGTCTTTTAGCAACCTGACGACAACGACATTGTTCGAGTGAACCGTGTCTCAGATGTCTGATATAGGCCCCAGTTTTTCGGAACGAAGCCTTCAAAAATTAATATTACGGCCGCTTTTGCTCAAAATGCTCTGAAAAGTTGATAATTAAAAAACACCCAATTCAAAAACCTGAGTCACGTTTCCATCGAAAATGTCATATTGAACATGGTGACAAAAGACCAAAATGATTGGAGGAACAATACTATTTAAAGATAGCTTCAAATACAAATATCTGTGGGATCATTCAATTCAATTCACAAAAGTATTTTTCTGACGTCATAGTCCTAAGCAGGAATCGCAACAGTGTTTTATAAAAAAACGTCATCATAGGTGCAGATCGTACACGTATTTTTATAGTTGTCTAATTTGTCTGACTAAACTAAAACCCAGGAATAACTCTGGCAAGAACATATATTTACAATTTTAGATGTAAATTGCTCTATTTCAAGTAAACCTAAAATCTGTTGACTTACGTGAAATTTGAATCAGTTGTTTT
The DNA here is from genome assembly GCA_002633005.1 of Phoronis australis. Taxonomy (NCBI): domain Eukaryota; kingdom Metazoa; phylum Phoronida; family Phoronidae; genus Phoronis; species Phoronis australis. The sequence goes on from NMRA01000521.1 coordinate 25,999, forward strand.
CTTGAATGCTATGTTGAAGTTTTGCCTGAAGCCACCATCTTGTCCCGCCTTCCACGAAAAGACAGCTTCTGTGCCGTCCCATTGAGAAGACGATATAGTGGGGGACGAAGGGGGTCCTATACAATGGAATCATGTGTAAGTACATGTACGATTGAAGGTGACAAGCAACTATACAGTAGTCAATAATCAAAACAATAGCGTCACAGCCCTATCTCAGTCAAAGCGTAAGATTCCGCTTCAGTCGTTAACTACCATTGATTTGTTCAGTGGAAATGTTTTTATCCCATACGCTTTGAATCTTTAGAGGGAAATACGGCCTTGTAATAATGTTTTACGCATTCACTTCCCACATTACAACCTCTGACATGGAAAGTTCAAATTGTAGGGCAATGTCGACTCGACTTCGTTAGCTGGTTACATCATCAAATTTTCGGAAAAAAGCTTAAGTAATACAATCGTAGCAGTGTAAATAACAACATGCGGTCAGGTCTCAGTCGTAACATTTGGAACAGGACTGCTAATTATATGACAGTTCTGTCACAGTTTTCATTTGCTAAATATTCGTTTGCAACTCAGGCGCCGTTTACTCGGTAACGACAATATCAAACATTGTTTATTGTTAACTATTTTCAGGCGATGTTAAAGTTCAGTGCAAAGTTACCGTTGTTTCCATCTTTGTCATCTCTTTTCAGATAATAATTAGTTACATTTGAAACTATTTCTTTTACTAGATAAAACTTGCAACCTAACACGCAAGTACATACATATAGGATGTGGCCCGCCACGTAAACAGTCTGAGTGAATTATTTAAAAAATCTTCCGAAAAAAATTAAAGAAACTTAATAGGAATTCGAAACGTATGGGAAGTAACGTAGAAAATAAAATCCGAATTAAAAGAGGAGATCCAGATCCTCTAAAGGATACACTTTTGTGTCGAAAAGTAGAATAAATATATGTAAATAAATCAACAAAAACGGATCACTGAAATTTTAGGATATCATAACATCCTTCGTCAACAGAAACAGAAATAAAGTAAAATCAAACACTATATGACAATTGCCATCTGATATATGGCGTTATGAACATGATACATTGTTGCGGAAAAAGTAAAGGATATAATTTAAGAAGTCTTTATGTTCAAGCCATTAGGTTCAAGTGTGTTAAGCTTATTTATAAAAAATTGTTCTCTTTTGAGTCTGTGAGGGATACTGGAGGTATTGTAGTTTCTCTATTATTTGTACAGAAAGATCTTGCAGATTATGTTTTTCGTAATTGAAATTATTACCTATAGTATCAGAACTATTTTTATGTATTATGTTAAATCTATGATTATGAAACCGAGTTTGTAGATTATGTTGAGTTTGTCCTACACATCGAATGGTACATTTTCTACATGTTATTAGGTAAATGATATTGTGGGTAGTGCAATCAGAATAATGTTTTATTTCGAAGTGTTCATTGGTTTGAGAAGACTGGAAGGAAGTTGATAAAGTTACACATTTTGCATCTAGATTTGTTGCACTGTTTGTTGCCAATAGGTTTGTCACTTTGGTTTTTATAGTCCAAATTTGCTCTAACTAAATATTTTTTAAGCTTTTACATTTTCTCCAAGAAATTATATTAGGATGAGGAAATAGGTTTTTCATTTGGGGGAAAATATGCAGAGTGGAACGATGATTTCTGAAAACGTGGCTAATTCCGTTTAAACATGGATTGAACATGGTTATGAAAGGTATTTTATTAATAGTATTATCTTTCGCTCTTGTTCTTAAAGATTCATTTCTTGTGATTGAGCAGACTTTGTCAAACAGTTTGTGTATAAGATGTAAGGGGAAATGACGTCGAAGTAAGTAATGTTTGAGCTCTCTTAAATGGTTATTAAAGGCAGTTTCTTCCGAACAAATGCGACGAATTCTAAGTGCAAGACTATATGGAAGGCCTCTCTTACAATGAAATGGGTGACATGAGTGATATGACAGATATTGGTGCTTGTCAGTTTCTTTACAGAATAAGTCCGTCTCTAGTTTATCATTACTAAGGACGACAGTGACATCTATAAATAAAATTTCGCTTTGAGAAATGATGTGGGTGAACTTTAATGTGGTATGAAATTTGGTAATATTTTCTACAAATACAGATACTTTTTGTGGTCTATGGGCCCAGATCATAAAAATGCCATCAGTGTACCTCAGCCAGAGAGGAGGTTTTTCAGAACAAGATTTGATGAAGTTATTTTCCAGATTTCCCATAGAAAGGTTTGCAAAAGCAGGGCAACTATAGTGCCCATAGCTGTATCTATTATTTGGAGATAATGTTTATTATTGAAGGTGTTGTAATTCATGTTAAGTACACTGTTCAAAGACAGCGAATCAAAGATGTAGTTACATTGGGATTACTACAAAGTCCGCTCAATCACAAGCAATGAATCTTTAAAGCCAACCTTCAACGGAATTTTGTTATTATATATGCATTGGGCTAACCAGATAGTCCTACACTGTAGCAAAGCCTTAGTAAAATAAGACAACGCGAGTTTAAACAAGCAAATGCAAGCCTTTCATTATAGGTGAACCTGCCTTTTCGTGCCACGTTGCGTCAATGCGAGATTCCAGCACAACCAACAAAAGGCCGATAACAGTTGTAGTGAATAGGGGTCTGAATAGAACACCACTGCGTGCTGGTGTTATTCGCAGCTGTTTGAATGAAAAGGTGATTCTCGCAGTGACGTTGAGAAAAGCAGTTCGTTACATTTGGCAATTAATGGCACTAGTTGGTTCAGAGCGATGCTCTTAATATACTATAGGAACCAAAGTTACAGGTGTTACCGTTGAAGATAGGCTTTAAGAACAAAAACGAAAGATAATGATATTAATAGAATGCCATTCATAACCATGTTCAATCCATGTTTAAACGGAATTAGCCACGTCTTCAGAAGGCATCTTTCCACTCTGCATATTTCCCCTCAAATGAGAAACCTATTTCCTCATCCACCTATAATTTCTTGGAGAAAATGTAGAAGCTTAAAAAATATTTCGTTAGAGCAAATATGGATCACAGGCGCTCGAATTTCCCGGTGACTCATAACCATATATAAGAAACATAAAGGTTGGACACTAAAACTTTGCCGAGCCGAGACCCCCAACTTCAACTGTCCCAAATCCAAATAAAATCTACTTGCATCTCCCTCACACTGGTATTGCATAAACCTTCGAAGCCTTATCTTTCCTTGATCCCATTAAATTATCCCTGTGAGTGGTGAATCGGTTACGAAAATTTCGAAACAAACTCAAAACTCTGAATGCAAGGACCTAAAATAGTTAAGATGGCGGATTTCAATTGTGCTTTAACTTGTGTGTCTGTCAAAGATAAAATTTCGAGTTTAAACACGCAACCACTATGTCAAAGTCAAGAAATTTATCCCCAATTTCAATGATTGAGTTACTAAAAATTCTTTCATTTCTGTGTAATGTATTTCTCCTTATAGCTCATTTTATCACTTGACGTAGAATTCAATTGCAAGAACGGGCGTATCTTGTGTTTGATCTTGACATTATGTGCTCTTCTTTGTTGAAGCATAACGAAAGCTCGGATTTTGGCGGAAATTTCCGATGTTTTACCGTAATTGCCGGATTTTACAGTAGGTAAGCAGTAGCCAGAAGCCCTGGCACTTCAATTATAAACAACCCTTCTTCATAACCAGTGTTTAACTACATTGAAACTGGTGCTAAATTATGTGGAGAGCACTCAAATAACATTCGTGGGCGTGCGAAAACAGAGTTTTGGAATTGCTTCGGGAGCGTCCGCCAAAAACCCGGATGCTCGAAAGTTGTCTGCCATCATGAATGTCTACGTCACGAAATAAGGTCCTTGAATTTGAGATTTTGGCCTTCATTCGTCATTTTTGTCGTCAAATCAGCACTCGAAGGCAATTTGAAGTGATCAAGTGAAGGAAGGTATTCAAATATTTGTTCGGTGCGGGTACCATAGAGTTCCATGCACATTTGAGTAGAAAATTCTGAGCAAACAGATTTTGAGTGTCCAACCTTTATGTTTTCTTAGTAGTGAGTGACGTCAGTCGTGATTGAGAAACAGATACACTCAAGCGCCTGTGTCATGGACTGTAAAACCAAACTGACAAACCTATTGGCAACACACAATGTAACAAATCTAGGTGCAACAATGTTTTATTTTATGTTCATTAAGCCATAAAGACCTAATTCACGCCGACAGAAGACACGTTTCAAAACGAGGCTCGCTACGATACCTCAGTTGGCTTTTCGGCGTCGTTGTATGCCACGTTGGTTGAACGGCTGGAAAAATACGGACATTCAATTGTGTGTTTTACGATTTCTAAGGACGCTGAAATTCGGAAGCGTTGGGTCGCATGCTATATGCAGCGACGAAAGAAAATAGGTCCTTGTAAACTTTATAAATATTTAGTTCAAAAAGTTACAGAGAGATCATATTTTGTCGCATCTTGGTTAACAACCGGAGAATATTCGGCCAGCCAGGCTGTGTTTTCATGACTACAGGTTGAAAGATGATGCAATTTTCTTTCCAAAAAGGACAAGGACCTCAATCCCTCGATTTTGGGGCCGAATATCGGACCTATTTCACTCTCAAAAGTATTGAAAAGGCCCACGAAATTCCCTCCGCGAGGCCTAAAAATTCCCCTAAGGATTTAAAAGTTCTCTCCGAAGTTTAAATCATCTGTAACCACACAGGTGACAATTTGAAAGAGCACAAAATGCTACTTGAGGCAGAGACCATGAGAGGAGGTAGATTTTTCCTCTTACTCAGCGAAAAATTCCCTTTCAGAACTGGAAAGCACAGGCACTTCGCAGGCGGCGTAGGACTGAAAAAAGTGGGGGGTTATCGCCCCCCCCCAGCCCACTATGATGCGCTGCCCATGCAATTTTCCCTTTTCATGAACGAGGCATCTGAAGAAACATGATAACTATGCTTACTCTGTCCAGTTAACTGAAATTGAGCTCTAAAACAAGGTTATGCTTTGGACGAACAAAATAGGTGTTTTAATTTTAAAATTCAACTTGGTCCAGGTTTGATATTTGGAACCTATAACACATGAAATAGAGGTAAGAATTATTAAAACCAAGAAAGCAGAATTTATGGTCAAATAATTATTTTGAATGTGTGCAAGGGAGTGAATGAGAACCTGAATATAATGCGAAAGCGATTTCTGGGGCTGTACTCGTTTTTAATTTTCTTTCAAAATTTAATAAATGGTCAAATTAATTTTTACTTTCAAGTACGAGCCTGGTTTTTTATTTTAATAAATAATTTATTTAATAACATCGGTTATTCTTTCAGATCAATAACAAATCAACTGTTAGTCCCTACCTCACTAGGGCCTAGGCTATTCTTGATGTTAATATTCTTTATCAACAAATTAAACCAATTAAACTAATTGCACATGACTGCAAAATGCTATGAGCCACCACTGTCGAAAATATCTTCAACTCTTCAACAGTACAAACAGATGATCTGATTCGTGTAGAAAACATTTTATCAGCAATTTACAAGAAGAAACGCAACCATGCATTCAGCATAATACCTAATCCGTAACACTACGATCGCCGCAGTTAGGTAATATTTACTTTTCATGTTTCGAACCTAGTTTTCCGAAAACAAAATTTATACCCTTCAGTCAGACAACTCTTTGGTGCATCGACTTGTTCTCTAAAGTATGTTTAAGATTTTAATACCCAGGTTGGACTCAAAAGACCGGCCATTTGACTCGCGCAATGTCAACTTCCGCTTTGTTTATCGCACCGAGCCTCGCTTTGGATTTTAATGTCCGCCGCGTGAGTTAGGTCTATATCAGATGCCAATTGTCATATAGTGTTTGATTATACTTTACTTCTGTTTCTGTTGACGAATAATGCTCTTATATCCGAAAATTTCAGTGTTCCATTTTGCTGTTTTATTTACATATATTTAAGCGTACGGAATAAATACAAAACGTACCTCCATTGGAGTAGATGACGTAATATCCCACTCGATATTTATCCTCTTATCAACCTCGACATTCGATAGATACGCGGAATGTTGTTTCGTGTGATATTACTTCATCTACGCCATTCTCGGTACGTAATGTGTATATATTTAATCAATCCTTGATTGGTTTGTTGCGTACTAAAATTTGAGTGTTACCGGGAACATTGTTGGTAATTTAGTTAACTGTATAGGTTAACGTCTTGTTTGCATGGATTGTTTATTGATCAGTTGTATGTTGTACAATGTATGTCAATAAATACATGTACAAAGCTGAAGTCCAATTTTCGATAAGATTACTCAAATGAATTCACCCTAAGATTTCTAACACTGGGGGCTGTCCCACGGAAGGGATAAATGGGAGGGGGGGATGGTTGTGCCAGCTCGGGTTGCTATTTTGCTCTGTCATTTGTTGTGTCTGTTAAATATTTCGACTTGCTGGCATCCCTTTGGTTAGCTAAACAAAAGAAATGATAACTTTATGATCTGGTATTTTCTAGAGTACCAGCATATCACACTGGTATTGTATTGGTCTGAATTTTGAATGTTCAGCCCTAACCAGTTGAAAGAAGAGAACCATGAGAAAGAAATTCATCTCTTGAGGCACGAGGTTCTATTCATTAAAGAAGTAAAATTAATTGTCGACAGAACGGTCATCTACTTCAGTCAATTTAGTGCATCGCCTGCCTTCCAGCAGACATTGGTTATGTCTTATCGGTGGTCATGGGCTGCACAGTTTACCATTCACTCTGTTTTTACATAAACTTATGCACCAAAAACAACTTCTTTCAGGTGTGGTATTTATTTATTATTTGTAATGTTGCACGCTCCGTACGTGTGCAATTGCGCTTAAATGTACATGTAGCCTGCATTCTCAGCACTATAACCCCTCTACAACCAAGGTTCAAACCTGTTTCGGATGGAAGACTTGCGACGAAATATCGATTGACATTTTTGGATACTGCGACTATAGAACTATTCATGCTAGAAATGTTACGAAATTTTCTTGTACTAGTATTTTGGAACAGTTGTCTAAAATTTGCTAAAGTTGCCGTCATCACACATATAAATTTATCCTCAAAATGAAAGAGGGTAAAAGTTACAGATATCCTTTTTAAACTAAAAATATGCCAATTATTAATCACTCCAGCTAGTTGTACAAATGAGCTTGATGTTCTGTCCCACCTTTAGCTGATGTTCTTATGCAATCACGCTTAACACCGAAGTAAATCAAACCATTCCATGTTCATACACAACGCATATCAAAACATAAAAGTTTACAGTTTCCTGAATTTAAAATTTTTAGAATCTCTTTAATTTGGCATTATTTATCTTATGGAAGATGAAATGAATTGTTGAATTTAATACGAGCTGTTATTAATTTTCGTTGCGTTTAAGATATTTAGAGTTGCGTCGAGAGGATATTTTTGTGCTTAGGTTTAGAATGAACTAACGCGTTCAAATCCGTTTGATGAAGTTTTCATCTAAATGAATCCGAAGAATTGTCATTCAGAAACTTGATGTTTCGTTGAATCGAATTTTTACGTAGGTTTATGAAATTCAGTTTAATCTACGTGTACATAATCAGGTCTCTCTCAAACAGCAAAGATACGTATCTGTAAACAACAACCTACAATAGCCACAGAATACAAATTTCATCACACATTTCTCACCGAAGTTGCAGTTAATCCAGATCCAGTTTTTCGTAGTATTTTCTATTACGATGTTGTGCGTATCGTCTACGACGTGGCGGTCATTAATATAACATCTTCTCGAGCTTTGATCGAAGTTTGCTGACGAGCATCTCTCGTGTGTATTATACTCCAGTAGACACAACTGAGTGCAGTAGGACTGTGTAGCGGATGTGTAACTGACATTAAGCGAGTAGGGGTCCAACAATCTCTGACCCGACGTTGATTCTAAAAATATCAAAACGTCGCCACCCAACGTTCTGTTGTGTGGGGTTAATTCGACGGCCAAACTCATTGCGACTGAGATACATATCAAAACTGGAAAAATCGGCGTCCTGCGAGAAAGCATCGTAAATCCGTTACTTGGGTTAATTGAAACTCAACTGAACCCCGGTCGATTGGACTTAAGTTTGTCTGACCGCAGAGTGGATTAGAATTAATATCTAATATCTATTTGCGTATTGGATTTCGAACAGGAAGAAAAAATCTACACGCATATTCTATAAGCAATGTGTACCCAATCAATATAGAGTCAGGAATATCGACCCAAATTACAATTATCAGAAGTGTCATTTTACACGTTATACACTTGTTAGCTGAAAATCGATCTACGGGTCCCAAAATGTGCAAGGGTACCAAAAGATAATTAGTGTTATAATAAAATCCGCGAAAATAAGCCAAATGTCTTTGAGACATGTTAACTATATCTACTTTTTGCAACATATCATTGTTCCCTTTTATTCCACAGTTACTAATAGTCTATATGAGGATCAGACATTTTGAAAGCCACGACTTATTGTGCCACGGTGCATCTACATGTAGTGATAGACATCAGTAACCACTTACATGTAGCAGCATATCTACAAACTTTATATGAAAGTACAAAATAGGGTGAAAAGGGGTCGAAAAACTGCAATACAACTACTTTCCTTGCATCAAGTTCAAGTTTAACACCCTTCGTGCTTGCATTTCTGCAACTCAGCCAACATTTAAGCTCTAGAACGGTGCACGCTTCAAAGTTCTTGTTTATCACAGCCCCTGCCACGTCTGCTTCTGTCAAAACTTCTTCGTCCATCTTTGTGTATATAGGCCTACCGAATTTCCCCAAACCAAGAGCGACACTTGCCTTGCGGCTTCGAAGGGCTTCGCGAGATTGTGGTATTTAAAGGCCTATGGTCCGAAGTGTAGACAATAAGACTCTTAACGCCAATTTAACAGGTTTTTGGTATTAAATAAAGTTCAAAAAGCTATTAACTTGAACAAGTGTAAAATTGCCAAAAAACGCTTTTAATACTACGAACGAATGAAATGTTTACAACGAATAAAAATAGTCATTAAAATACAAAACATTACAACAACGCATGTGCAGCTACAGAGGTCAACACATATACACAAATGGCGGAGACTGGTAGTGTATGGCCGAAGGCGACACGTGGTCTTCCTGCTGTGTGATATTCGGAAGAAAAGACGAGTTAGGCAGTACAAAAACTGGCATTACGAACAAAACCGTGTACCTAATCTACTCCTTCAAAAGGTGGGAAACAATGAAGACAAGACTGAATGTTCGAACTCATGAAGATTTTGCAAGGCTTACGATGGACATGTACATGTATGTGTGCTGTTTGCGAAATGTAAGTTCAGCGACTCGTATGCATTTACTGGGTAACTGATCTCAGTCGGCATGCATCAGACCGGAATTATTGCGAGACAATTCGATCAGTTGTTCAGTTTTTGTCCTGCGATTTGTTGCTACAGGTTTACCCCCGCTTACTAATTTACGATGGCCCAGATTAGTAATTTACTCTTGCGAGAGTTAGTTAGTTTTCAATATTGCTGAGAGTAGCCGAAACTGTCAATGTACTAATGATTTTATGAGCTGGGTTGCATAAAACTTCAAAATCATCCGTTGGATAAGTTTGATTGTTGCATGACGTCAGGTGCATTGTTCAACAATAACAACGTGATACGTGATAATGCGACGTCATCATTGCTATTCGGTGTATAACTTTTATGCAACTGGGCTCTGGCTGAGAAAATAAGGAACAATCAATTTCTACTTTACCCACCTTATGATTTTTTATTTTTTTAGTGGCATTATTATAATTGTAAACCAGCATTTATACTAGTTACCTCTGAAGCTTTTGAGCTAAATTAACCAGTTGTGTGGTAGCTTTATAGTCATGCAACAGCTGCTGAGTAGCACGTGGAACATAACCATGTTGACTTGGGTTCAATTTCCAGTCTTGGAACTCTAGGATCCATGTAAACTATAAAATGTTTTGCTATGGCCATCAAAAGCTATGATGCAATGAAGATTTGTACCAAGTCAAAAGGTAATATGTACATTTTGAGTTCTTGCATAATCTGTCTAGCTTACAACCTCTCACACTCGTTGATACTACATTGATATGGGTACGGATCTATTGCACCCCCTAGACTACCCCCACCTAGCAAAATCATTTTTACTTGTAACCAATGATTGTTGTCTTTGCACTGTATCTTTGGTGTAATTAACAGATGCGTGAGAGAAGAAAATTGCGTACACAAACATGACACACGACTTCCAGGTACCATCCAGTCCATTGCCTTGATGTCAATGGTTTTTAATGGTAACAAACCAGTAAACATGCAAGACCTGAACCGTCTTCTGTATGGGCCCAATGATGTAGGCCAGTACGAGCCCAATAACGTTTTGCACACCCGCTTGGTATTGGGCCGGTATAAGATTGCGATATCGGGCCAGTACCAGGCCATTACTGGGCAAATACATCAAAAACCGGTTTCGGCCCTATAAAGGGCCAATATTGGCAGACTGTGTTGGCGCTGTACAGGGCCATAGATGGGTTCATATTAAGTCAGTATACTAATTACATAGGCGAAAGTGCAGTGGTAGGCCAGTAAAGTGCCAATATTGAACCACTAATGTTGCCTTTACATGGGCGGCGCAGCACTGAAAAATGAGGGGGGGGGGCAATGCCTCCTCAGCCCCCCTGTGGTGCACCGCCTATAGACCATGTGCGGCGTAGGATTGAAAAAAGTGGGGGCTATTGCCCCCCAGCCCCCTATGGTGCGCCGCCCATGCTTTAGAGGCCCAGCGCAGGAATGTTACTGTTAATCTCTTTTCAAATCAAAATACATAATTTGTGCAATAAGTTAGACCTAAATTGCTGCAATATACCGTTACTTTTTATTTTTATATGAAACTACAGAAAATTTACTTGTGATATTCCGGCAATTTCCGTAAAAATTCTGACATATTTCGTTTCCCATTACCAAGCATCAAACGGTTTAACTGATCAGCACCATCTTGAGGCTTGGAGACGACGCTGGGTGCCGCTTATACTGTACAATGCTGCGCGTGCATAAGGTCAGCAATGTTGTCAAAGAAGTAAACACAGCAACAAAAAAGGAATTCTATACGTTTCATAAGATCACCCGAGTGGTAATTTGCAAACAAAAATTTTGAAACGCATCAAGGTTATTTATGACGTATTTAAACTCTGGGATTGTGAAATAACCACATTTAAAACCGAAGAATCACTAACTTAGGATTACTGCGAAAACCGGCAGTTGCTTATAGCTACATGTAATTTCCTGCAAATAAATGTTTGGTCTGACATCGGAAATCCCCACCTAAGCCAACTACTCGTTGCGCTTCAAACAAAAATAGTTTATAAAGTCAAGTTCAAACACAAAATATGTTCTTGCATTTAAGATCTAAGTTACTAGTAAGTGATGAAATGAGCTATAAGTTGAAGCAACTTACACATAAATTGAAGTCTGAATTCATGATTTTGACACAGGGTTTGCTTGCACAAACTCAATATTTTATGTTCGACAGGCGTACAAGTTAAAGCACAAGTGAAATCCGCCATGTTAACTATTTAGCCGCCTTGAATTCAGAGTTTTGTTATTGCTTTGGAAATTTTGTTCCCAATTCAACATTTACAACTTGGACAATTCAACGATGTGTTATAATGACTTTTCTAGACCTTCAAAACATAGGTATAGACAACTTATTTTTCATGTTTGCCTGCAAATTGATAAAGTTACCCCGAAATTTGAAGTTTTCGGTAATGGCGGAAGCTAATTAGCATAATTGGGGAATTTAATGACTTTCATTAATGTATTCTCAAAATTAAGTGATCTAAACACACTTATACTATGTTTTTGTAGCAACAGTTTCCTAATTATTTGTCACATTCCTGGATGCACATTTGTGCTATTAATGCGTACAAAGAGGCACAAGTACATTGCAGTAATGCCACACCCTCAGGCGCATCTTTTGAAACGAACTCTTCCAAAAATGCAAAATTCTATTACTAACAGTCAACTTACAGCCGTACAACTTACGGGTAATGAAGAAGTTGCAGATTTCATTAAAATGAGTGAACAGGCTGTCAAAACTTTTCAATATTTGATCATAAATTATCATTCCTGTTTACAACTTTTACATGAGCCTGATATTGTTCTAATTTTCAATGCCCTTGAAGTTTCTGTTTCATATGTTACCACTTAATTACACCAAGTCTGCCGGACACAACTTTTTGCAAAAAGGCACACTTTTTATCACCAGGGGTACCCAAAGGGCACAGGTTCAAATGTGGTCAGGAATATCCCTGTTTATGTAATAACACAGATTTTACTTGGAATTGGAACAGTTGAAACTGGGAACCAAGGTTTGGCAAAACTTTAGTGTCCAACCTTTTTGTTTCTTATATGGTTAACTTATGGGTCATCGGGAAATTGGTCGGTCTGTGTTGTAAATCACAGACATCCTCAACTTCTGATCATCCTCATTACATTATAATACCACAAGGCATGACACTCGGAACTAGGAATTCCATGAGTGCTTCACTTCACACAAAAATCCTCTCAAAAGCCGTTGTTAGACTTTTTAGTATTATAGTGTATTTGGGAGGATCAGACTCAGAGGCTGAGGATGCCTGTGGTATAACTCACAGAAGTCCTCAGCTTCTGACCGTACCTAATACACTATAAATATGTACCACAAGGTATAACTCTCGTGACTAAAAAATTCATGGGTGCTTCACTAGTTGCTTCACTAATTCACAGCTGTCCATATCAAACGCGAAACTCAATTAATTTACACAAAGGAGATGTTCAGCGAACCATGAGTGATTGCTCTTTTTCTGATAGAATTTAAAGTGTTCTGCTCTGGACAGCGAGTGTGCAAAAATTCGCGGTCAAAGCACAGAATTCTGTTAATGTGTCCCACGCTAGTCGATACGGAATTATCCGATGACTTACGGATGGACGGCAATTGCCGATTTATCACGGAAGGTTTCAGAATGGTCTGGATAAGTGTGGAGTTATTAATGTCGTGATCTCCACAAAAAGTTATGAATTTCAGATTACAGCGGATAAAATCAAATGAAACATGCATATATGCACATGGAGACGATTCAGTCAAGATAGCTTGGACAAATCGATGAAAATCTTTCGCGGTTTGCTCTAGTTTCCTTTACTGTCGCCATTTTGAGGAAATTTACATGTTGACGAATAAAAACTCAAATGGACAAAAATCTTACAAATTTCACCTGATAACTTCCCATGCCACTGTGCAAATAAACCAAATCTTGATTTTAAGCATTTATTGTCTCGGCTAATTTCTTACTCAAAGTAAAGAGGATTCCTGGAATTAGAAAGAACCGACAGTTCGTTATAGCTCCAGCCTCAGCTTACCAAGTTGGCTTGAAACAACATGTAATTTATTCTAGGTCGATTCTTTCCAAGCCAAGAAACCCATTTCTACCTGGGTAAATAAACTTAATGAGCGGTTCGATGCAAATTTAGTGTTTATGGAATGTGGGTTTGCAGCAGCTTCGATAATTCTGTAGCATTACATTTAAGTCCTCATCCGATTTTCAGAATTAAACTAGGAAAATCACACTGGGCATAAACTTTGTTTAGTACCATTAAGAAATCACATTTATCTGAGTACTGAGTATTAGGCAAAACGAATAAGGAGCGTGAGTAAATAACATCATTTGTTTGATATCAAGGAAAGTAGATAAAGCGATACAATTTGTGACGTAACCGTTGTATTGCGAAAAGTGCTGTAGTAGGCGCCTGCTGTTGTTGTATTCAGTACCTTTGTCGACGGTCAGCACATCATTACAGTAGACTCTTGTCAATTCCGCATTGATGACGAAGAAACCAAAAGTTCTGGATCAAAAATAAAAAAATCTTTATACATGTATACAAGAGAAAAAACCCTGTCATTGCCTAGTGTACTTCAACAGCTGAATACCTTATATAACGTAACTGTCAAATGATAAATGTGTTTTATTGTGTTTTGTGCAATTTGTGTACCTGCCAATAATCCATAGACCGTCTTTAATGTATATTCATGTCAGAGGCATGCAGTCAGGGCCGTAATATGTTTCCACTTCGCAATTGTCAAGCAAAGGTTTAGTCCTGTAATAATTAATACACAAAAGCTTGAAAATAATTAGTACAACATATGACTATATTTTCAGATAATTTATTTATTTGCTAAATTGAGTTTTAAACATTTTTCTGAAACATTTATGTGGATTGCAAGACCAAATCTCTGTCTTAAGTCGCTTTTCATGAAATAGAGCCCTGGGGCGTTGTCACAATTATCGCACTGCCCCCCGCCCCCTCCGCAGTCGCCAACACTTTTGAAAGGCACCTAAATTGACGAAACAGGGGCCCCTGTTTCAAGCAAGGTCCTAGGATAATCTTACTTAGGTTAGTGGATTCGGATTAGTCTGAGACCTCTTTGACCCCCACCCCTGTTAAGTATTGCCGCTGGGGGCAGTTTTTATTTTTTTCCAGAGCTCTAGTTGGTCGGCGATTGTGAGCATACGTGTGTTACGAATTATCGTAACACTGAAGCTGGACTTCCTTATGTTTTATTTATATATTTTCGAAGTACTGAGTGTTGTTTTTGTTAATGTGGTAAGCCTTTGCAACGATGTGGACAGCAGCATCTATTGCATGGAACTTGACTGTATTATTTTGGTGGACGTTGTGGAACGCGCGAGGACTGCTTGGTGATGAAGACTGAAGATGCCGCAAGTTTCAAATGTTGGTGTTGACGTTCGACCCAACCTTTGTCCTCAGTTTTGTGTAACTTGTTAACATGTTTATAATTATGTAAATAAGATATGAATACTGATCAGGATAACTGGAAAAGTGGTTAATTTCTTTTATGTTACCGTAACAACACCCCACATAGTCCGGGAGCCAAATGCTGTTTTTTTGCTTAACCTGGATTAATCGGATAAAGTTTTTTCCTTTGCTGTTTCATGTAGTCTAGGCACAGTTAATCATGATTTAGGGGGGTGACCGATAGCAACCCTTGAGCATTATTTAAAATTTGCAACTTAAGGTCGCTTTTATGCAAAATTTTATTTCTGCTTACAATTTCCTTACCAAGCACTGCAGCCAGATAATTTTGACGTTTTTATCCATGTTTCATGGTCGATGAATTTAATAGTGCAAGTTTTTTGGTGAATACATTGTCAATTTGCATAATTTATGCAAATTAAGGCCGTCATTATGCAAAATTCTATCATTTTGATGCTCTCACCCATGTTTCCATGATCAACGAATTTAATAGTTAAAGTTTTGTGGGGATACATCGTCGATTCTCATAATTCATGCAAATTAAGGCCGCTATTATTAAAAAATTCAATTGTTCTAATAGCCATGGTACAAATCCCATATGAATTATCATGATATTTGCACCTATGTTTCTACGGTCAATTAGTTTAATGAAATCATGCATTTCGTTTTATGATAAATTTACATAATGAATGCAAATTAAGGTCACCCTTATTTAAAATTATATTTTGCTTAAAACGCACTTATCAAGCAATTCAGGTAGGTTACTTTAAAGTTTTCACCTGTTCTTCCATGTTCAGTGAATTTAATGGTCCTCGTTTGATGGAGGATACGTCGTGAATTTGCATAATATATGTAAATTAAGGCCGCCATTAATTTATATAAATAAAGGAGATCAGTGTTCCAAATACCGTTTCTGCTCATAATTTCCTTTCGGGCATTAAATGTAGATTATTTCCAATTTCATCTCATGTTTTCATGAATTTGCATAATTGACAATTTACATAAATTGCAGCTGCCATATTCAAAATACTACTTGTGCCTATTACTGCTGCATCAGACACCAAAAGTTAGTTATAAATATTTGCACCTATGTTTCAGTGGTCAATGAATTTAATGAAATCTGCTTGCAGGGTGTAGCATGATAAATTTGCAGAATCTCTTTTTTGTAGATGAAACAAGAAAATATTTGGTGTTGGTTGTGTTCTGCAGTTTGAGACTTTAAATTCCAAAAAAGATATTGCCTATTTCCCTGTGCTCCCAGAGATCATAGAAAAAAACGCAGATTAGTTCAATGACTTGGATGAATGCTGGTATGGGACTCGGAGCGATCAGTTTATAGGGACCACATTCATGAGGTACGAAAACTGTAGTGAGGAAATAGTAGTTGCCATTTGTCCTACAAGATTGAAACAGATCTTGGAGAGATGGAGAGCGGTCAGCATTAGATCTTGTACTAAAACCTATCACACAGAAGAAAGTAAGACACGTCTTGATGCACATGCCAAAGATATTGCACGAATCTGTCGAAAGTAGATAGCAGCATCGATCTATTGGATCCCAAGGTTCATCCCAAAGACGCAGTAGTGAACAATAGCAATGACAAGATTGCTACTCCAACAGTTAATGTACATGAAACAAGCATCGGACAGGCAATGTTATCAGACTTCGAGAAAGGCTATCAGTATGTTACGAACACAAGTAGGTAATCACTGATGAAGATCCTTGTCCTTTAATACAGTACAAGGACGTTGGAAACAACCCCCGATGAAGCTAGTTCCATTGTTGTGCAACAAAACGTGAAATGTGCATATGAACTTTACGTAGTTTAGGTTGTTTCGGATGACAAAAGTGTGTTTGTCCTTCGTCTGCGTTACTAACACAAGGAACAGCTTCAAATACCACAACCATGAAATTAACTAATAAGCGTAGACCAGTCGTAGACATACATGTACATGTAAAGTTAACACTGAAAAAAATGTAGGTCTAGCGATATTGTGAAGGTCTCCTTGTCCATGCGCTGTAGGGGTGTATCGCAGTGGCATGCTACTGTGCAGTTGGAAAGGGATCCATTGTTAAAATATTGAAGGCTGGACATGACCTGACTGCCATCGGCACTATTAATGCACACTTTTCTGATGTCATGAAACAGGCAACTTAATGTATGTGTGCCTGTTATGGACTGAAGAAAATTAGGAAAATGTCAGGAATCGGACAACTGGTATGGTGAACAGAAATGTCAAGAAATATATGCCTGCCTCCAAACTGTCACCGTATGGATGGAAGAAAGATGCTTTAAACAAATCACTATCACTATTTATAATTCATCATGGTGTCCAATTCGCTCCTATTGCATACTGTTGATGATTAGGTGTGACTACACAGGTCAGATTCCACGAAGTAGATACAATTGCAACGTCAATTTTCTACCCCGCACAATATATTGGGCACGCTGAATTAGCATTTGAAACGTTTTGTGACTGGTCTCAGTTAGACACGTTATGTCCTGGGTTTATGCAACTAAACAATTTGGTCATCTACTACATATACCCTGGGTATTAGACAAAACTAGAATTTGTAATGCTGTGAAATAAAGTACAGATCATTTGTGATGTAATGACAGATTACATAAAATTCATCTGTAAAAATGCCTAAATAATTTACATGTACATGTAGTGCCCCCGTTAGAGAGTTACGAGCAGAAATAGAATTGTTTATAATAGCCGCCTTTATTGCCGGAAATTATGCTAGTTTATCATGAAACTTGCAAACCTAATTGACCATAGGAACACAGGTTCAAATTTCATGAGAGTTTAACTGTGATGCTTGGTACCTCAGCTACAAGCACAAGTAGAATTTCGAATAATTGCCCCCTTAATTTGCATTAGTTATACAAATTTGCATTAATTATACAAACCGATTTAATTAAACTAATTGACCAAAAGAATATAGGTGTACAAATCACGAAAGTTCATCTCTGGTGCCTGGTACAGTAGCTATAACCAGAAGAATTTTGAATAATGGCTGCCTTAATTTGCATAAATTATGCAAATTGACAATGTATTCACCCAAAAACTTCCACTATTGAATTTGTTGACCATGAAAACATGGGTAAAAACATTTAAAATTATCTGGCTGCAGTGCTTGGTAAGGAAACTATATGCAAAAATAGAATTTTGCATAATGGCGACCTTAAATTGCATATCTAAAAATGCTTAAGGGTTGCGAACAGTCATCCCCTAAATCATGGTTACTTAACCCTAGACTACATGAAACAGGAAAGAAAAAAACATAATCCGGCAAAACCAGATTCAACCCCCTGGCTTCCGGACTAACACCCCACTCAAACCACAAGGCACGAGCCCCGACCATTGGCAACGCATTCCATGATCATATTACGTCGCTAAATGACATTCCCAAAAGACTTACCTACACGCGAATCTGCTCTGGCACAAGCCTGGTGGTTAAAAACAGAAAGTTGCGTAAGAACATGATTTGATATAGGGAATTGTAAGCGTGCTATGTTATGACAACAGGCATGCCAATTATCTACCAGGCTTATTACAGACCACGTGTGAACACTGTCAAACCAAGAGTGAATTGGTGTATTCGGAAAGAATAGATTGTCGTAACTTTGGTTGCAGTTGAGCGACTTTGGCGATTAAAAAACTAAACATGATAATCATTTGACGAAGATTTCAGAAACGCTTTTGGTTTTTGTTCAAATATGTTATAACTTAACTTTTGTTTTTATCAGCACAGCCTAGTCGGGGTAGATACGATCTTATTGGAGATTAAAGCAATTATCGAACAAAAGAGGGTTGGCCCTACAACCATAAATGCCAGAATGGAGATAATCAGTCGTGTAAGATATTGGCTACAGGGGTAAACTTCCTAACTTGGTCTATAGAATCGAACAAGTTGGGAGCAACGGGATGTCGCCGTAATATTCTATTATAGCTTCCGGTTAGTGTGTTAAGTGCTTGTCCACGAGAGCACCAGCCATCCAGCGGCAAGGTGGGGGTCAGCTGATTTCCACCAAATTTTACATTCCGTTGGAGTCTATAAACAGTGGTAAAATATTTCCCCAAAATATTACGTTCTTCAAAAGTTACAGGCTCAAACACATCTCACGGCTTCGCCATGTTTTACACTGTAAAAACTGTCCAATTTTAATTGTTTGTATTTTTCCTTGAATGAAAGCTATTGAACTATTATCTTCTTGGCATTTTTAAGTGGTGCCTGTAGATTGTTACACACATGTCTTGAAAAAAGATTCCGATTTACCACCCTCGTTTAGTAGTTTTACTACACTGCACCCCGTTATGCCATTTTGAGGTTATGTTCAATACAATGCTTTACCAAATCTGTCCCCACTGCTATGAAAATGAAACTTGGCCAAAATGTTGACAAAACATGTTACTTTCATTGCACAAATTAAAAACTTAATCAGCTAGTTCATTAGTTATACATTTTGGCACTTCAAATGTATTAAAATGAGAAATTTTCAAATATCTGATCACGTGAAATCAGATTTTCTATAATGTTTTTCGATAATTTGCAACGAGTTTGTTCCTCCTGAATGTTTTGAATGTTTTACTACTTACCACCTAGGACTACAGGTGTACAGGTGTATATACATGTATTGTGTTGTATTGCTCACGCTACGGGTTCAGATTCCGTTGTATTAAGATATCAATCCCCAACCCTGTAATATGTTTGAGTAAAATATCTAGACAATGAAGTTGATGGATTTATTCTATTCTAAATGAAGAGTAAACACCAAATTCTGCAATGGTTTTTCAAAAGTAATCACTCATGTAAAAAGTAAAACCATGTTTGACAATTTTATTCCTTATCTCATTTGAAAGTTATCTGCCTCACAGACAACACATCTATGTTGAAATTATTCCTTGTGAAAAGATACAAAACACCAACCAGAGACTCGTATACTACAAAATATGTTTTCATAATACAATACAATACAATACAAAGATACATGTACAGTCAAAAGTGCAAATGTTATGATTCTAATAAAAATTGCCTTCTACATCTTTTCAACACTCCAGTTGCTACAGGACAGTCAACCACACAAAAACCATAAAGTCAGGGAATTACATTTTAGATGAAGTAGTCTCACTGTGACAAAGGGATTTCTCAATGTCGCTGGTAACACTGTAAATTTCTTCTTCTTCACAAAGTCGAGGTTGCTTAAGGTAAATCTACCACATGATTGTTCTTATCAAAAATAACCACAACAAAATGAAAAATTGGCTCGTCGGCTCTTATTACACAACATTTTTGCAATGAAAAAATACTTTTGCTACATTGTATGCATTACAATTGCCCTGCGATTACATTTGTACATACATACTAGACCAGCTGAAAAATTACTCGTTTGAACCATAAAATGGTCAATTCACCAAAAACCAAGGACTCACCAGAGCTTGCGCGCACCCAGCCTATAATATGGGGTGGGGGGTCGAATTTGTGCCGATGTGGACCTTTTGCTGACAAGAAAGCTGGGGGACTAAAAAAATAAAAAACAGGGTACCACCTGCGTCTGTGCCTTTTCAATGGAATTTTTCTCTTTTTCACGGACTTTTTGTTTATCTGGGGCGGAACTTGGGGGTGGGGCTCCTTCGAGGCCCCCGAACCCCTCCCCTGGATGAGCGCATGGAGAGCTAATGCGCCAACACTTTTCAGTACTGCAACAAAAATCATTTGAAGTGGACATAAACCCGCCTACTATCATATAATTCAACTTTTGATTCAGACAACTTACCATCAAGAAATAGGTACTATTTCCTGGTAACTTTTGAGCAATTACAGAATTTCGAAAGAACTGGCAATATGCATTTGCTAGATGCCAGGCTCCGTAATATGGCTTGTCTTAGTAACAGTGTGCGATTTTATGCACACAGGAACAGCAAACTGTCAATTCGCTGCAATTCCAGAAATCACTTCCCATCTGCATAAGAAACAAATTGAGAAAAGTTTATAGAGGTTAATGGTCTGAATCACAACTTTACTTCCTGGACGGAATTTGGGTTTGTAACCCAGGCTGAAAGATAAAAGAACAAAACCAGCCTAAAAGCTGCCCAAATGTCTGTAATAAATACTCACTTACAAAAAAATCTTTAATGGTAAATAAAATGCGGAAACATAAATTCAGATCAATTTCCCAATTTGAAGGAAAAGAAATTGTACATTGGTCAGAAGTCACGAAACAAAGATTTAAATGTGGTGGCCACACTGAAAAATCCTATCAGATCAAAAATTCAGTGGCTAAACAAAAAGAAGGCCCATTGCCATGTGGCTGTACCAACATAATCCACTGGTCAAGGATGATGATCGGTGTCTGGACAAAAATTCAATACAGGTAAATTTAAATTTGTCCTGCTCACACAGTTCTGGTGCAAACAAAACTTGCAACAATACACAAGCCTTATTCCCTAGACAGCTGTGCTGACATAGTTATGCCACCACTGGATTTAGCAGATCCGTCAGAGTATTTATAGGTCCAGCCACAGTACTGTTTCCTCCCTTTGAATTTTTACAATGCTACATCCTTAACAGTTTTAAAGTGCATATTATTTCTGTCCAATGCATTCTCCACTTCGTCTGTCATATCTCCTACATCGAACTGTCCCAGTTTCCCCACCGTTGCTATGGCTAGTGGCCTATCTCAAGAAATTACTTTGGACCAGATGTGGTATAAGCCAATAATCTTTGGCAAATACTTTTTCCCCGACTCGTTCCTCACATCTTCTGAGAGTAGACTTTTCGGTCTAGCCCCCACACTTAGTTGTCCAGAAAGGTACTAACTTCTTGCTAGTTTTGAACTTTTCTATACCCAACCTTTATTAATAATTGGCAGGTTTTTAAGTTCAGCAGAAGCTACTTCTTCAGCATAAGCCTTTCCTGATTTCTAAAATTGTATTACTGAAAAAATAAACATATTAAATTTAATATGGTCAGTTTGGCTCAGAAAATATAAATACCAAGCTAAAGTGAAGGCATCACAAATAAGTCATTCAGATTTGATTATGAATTTTACCAAATGAATTTCTATGAACCTGACAGTAGGAAAAAGGTATAAAACAGCAGTATGGCACATTACATGTAGAAAGTATGGAGAACAATTTAAATTATTATCTACCTATGTGTCAGCGTTCATTGTGGAATGTATGAGTTGTGCATTACATTTCTCTGCATAACATAAAACAATTGACCGATTTTAGGCAATTACGAAATTTGTTATTTAGAAGTACTTGCTGTTACTGTAGTATCGACGGGCTCCAACATCTAGCTCACTTTCTTTTGACCCACTCTGAAATTTCATTAAGCCAGCCTGTTTTATTTGGCAGCTTCTGCATATTCCTGAAAATGTGTAGTTATATTCAGTCAGCTGTATTGGAAATATCTTTTGTTGCATGTTCAGTCATAGGCTATAGGGATCAACCAAATAAAAAGAACAGAGCCTTAATAGGGATGGTTACTCTAATGTGCCAGAGTAGCAGCTAGTGTATAATATCTATTTGCTATGCAATTTCTAGCAAAACCATCTACAATCCGCACTGCAACCGTACAAGAACTCCCCACACTAGTTCACTACCATACTGTTTTTTTATAACACAGAACATCAGATGGCAGCTGATATAATCCCAAAAGTTGAGCAATACCATTCTGCCCTTCACAGGAGCCCGCCCACCTTCACGATGAGCACAAAAATTTAACCATTTCAATATAACAGATTCTGACTTTGTAATCGTGTTTGTGTAATCCATTGCCTACATAGCATACACTATCTTTCATGCACAAGTAAGATATGGAAACCATAGGTCCAAGATCCTCGAAAAATGTTGTGGAACCCGCACATCAGTCACTGATTATTTTTCTTAGTGTACCCTACAATTAAAAAATACACCGCTTTTGACAATCATATGAGGTAAACCGAACAAGAATATTGAACTGCAAATTCAGCATGCATGAAACAACACCAGAATCCTTTACGTGGTTAACGAATCAATTGTACCTTCAGGGCCTCAAGTCAACGGGATAATTTGGGGAACGTATGGGTCACGTTAAAATCCCTGTCTTTTTTCTTCCAATTTTGGGATGGTGCATTTTGATGTGCGAATTTGCCTTCTCCTTCAGCGAGGAGTGATTGAGCAAAACTGTGGACTGCACAATAGGCAAATATCAGTTGCACTTTTTGAGTTCCGTCCCATTTATAGCCTAATCAATTTGTAAGCTTCACTAGTTGCAAAATCACAATGTATTTTTTTGATAAATGAACAATATTTTTGACGGATTTGACATGTTTAATTAGCTTCATATTCGATCACAGAAATTTAATGACGGACATACCATATACTCTAGTCTCTATAAGTAGGTCATGGGCAGAAGTCATGTAAATTGTTTTAACATGTTTGGTGGTTATTATGAAAACGTATGATATTTACCTATTTTCTGTGTCAATGTATACATACACTGCATGTTTAAGCAATAAGGCCCAAGTTATAAGCAATCACGGTGCGTCAATAAAAGTATTTTGCATGAATGACGTGCTCCCAAAAATATTCCTCAGGGTTTGTTAGGTATGTTAGATATTCCCGCTAAGGGGCAGTTTTGATATTTATCGAGGAGTTCTCGGTGGTCGCTGATGGTGAGAATGGTGTGTCATGAATTATCTGAACACTGAGGCTGAACTTTCTTATGCTTTGTTCATATACTTTCAGAAATACTGAGCTTTGTTTGTTTATTTGGTGAGCCTTTGTTACTCTGCAGACAGCAGCGTCTTGTGTATGGAACTCGACTGTATTATTTTGGTGGACTGGTGGAGTCAACGGAACGCGTGAGGACGCCTTGGTGATGAAGATTGAACTTGCCGCAAGTTCAAGTTTTGCACTGCTGGTGCTGAAGTTCGACCCTGTCTTCGTCCCAAGTTTCTCGTAACTTGTTATCATGTTTGTAAATATGTAAATACATTGTTTTTAGATTTAAATTTTGATCAGGATAACTGAAAAGTGGTTATTTTCGTTTATACTGCCGTAACAGGTTCTAACCCTGGAGTTTGGTGATTCCTACCTGAGCTCGCACGAAGCAGGATGTTGAACCTTGACTTAACGTCTTTGGTCGTTTTTCAGACCTCTGTCGAATTTCCTCTCTTGCGTGCAGGGGATGAACTCAGTGTCTTTAGCGACGCCAATATATGTCGAGGGCTGCAACGATGATTCGGGTAATTGAATCTAATACGATAGATAATCAAGCTACTGCTGCACACCTGCCTCCGAGACACACTACTTCTCAGCCTCGGCTTAGGGCACGTTCCACCTCCTTCACATCCCCTCACTTTTAAGGTTCACAAATGACTTGCTATATTCCTTGTGCACTTCCCAAGAGTTTTCAAAGTTAGTTTCTCTTAGCAACTCTTAAAAATACCAAATTTGATGCGACTGGCACGGCCAAATAAAGAGATAAATTCACAAACCTGCACTCCTCATCAGCTATAATTCAACTAAGGCATATTCTATGCTTTAGTTTGGTATGCAGTGAGTTGGATGAACAAAGATAGTATATTTTTATATTTTAGAGGGAACTGCTTGTGTCCTTAGAATTAATTTAAAAACATTTAAGCAAACCAATTCTTTTAATTATAGTATTATACCACGGCATTTCAACGCGTAGAAAAGACGCACAACTAGTGACTGATTCAACACGACAAACACACATACGTGCGGTCTGAAAATAGTGAAATTCGGATACCTATTACCAAGCTTGCCTAAGAGCTGATTGTTTTTTGTATTAATTTCAAGGGGATGGAGTCTTGTGCATGCCCATGTAATTATCAGTTTTCTCTTGGGGCAGCTTCGCTATAAGGGTATAACTTACTGCTGGTTTTTAACAAGCATGAAAAGTACCTCCACCGAAACAGTTCCAGTGTTACCATGGTAACCGATATTTTAGTGTCCATACCGTTTTGCTTACATTGGTCATAAACCTATCAAATGGTATCAAAATTATTCAGAGAAAAAATTCTGTTTGAAGCAGAAACTGCAGTAGAAAATGTAGTAAAAAATGACTCATTCCGCATCAAGAAATTGCCTCATTTTGCACCCCAGAGGACTTCACTTGTATGTACTAAACCACCAAACTCTGTGGTGTCATACTTCTTCCAATTTCTCTCATCGCTAAAGTGATTTATTAGACTGAATATGGTTCTGAATGGCTGACCGCCACCTTGCCCCTTGATGGCTGTACTGTGGTCGGTGGATCCGTGGACTGATACATAAAGGAGATTGCCACCCGATTTTATTAGTCTTTTTTACCGTCTTAATCGGTCTATATCCACATCGCCTCTTATGCGGTCGACATCACCTTGCCGAGAGGTGTCGCGTTATCCTGTGAGGAAGGTGAGAAACGACGCAGCGACGTCAGTGCTGCGTCTGCAGAGTGAATGCCGCTATATTGCGGTGCCCTCGTTCCCGCTTGGCCGAACTATGAAGCTGCGACAAAAGCTGGTAAATCGTTTTTAGACTTCCTCGAGAGCCCGGAATACTGAGGAAGTGGTTCGAGGTAGTCAGAAGATTGAAGGGTACGCTGTTAATAGCTAGTAAGTATGAGGGAGTGAAATATCTCCGTGTCTGTGGCCGGCATTTCGTCGACGAATTCCGGCGTACCAAAGAAATGTCCGTGCAGTGTTCACGGCCTCTCTCTAGTATTTCTTGATCAGTTTATTCCGGTTCGAACTGATGGCCTGTGATCCGACCCGTGAAATCTTCGTCGGATGAGCTCTTGACTAATGACGGGATTGGCGCCGGGCGAGTTGCCATTTTGACGTTTATTATTCAGCGTTCTGTTTCAAAATGAATTATCCTCATCCTAACCAATGCTTATATGAAACTGAACAAAGTCTGTCTCATTAAATACAATTTGTAATGCCTTGAAGTGCTCATGAGTGCAAATGTTTTGAAAAGCCAGCAATGAATAAACCATTCCTTTACCGGCGTTTGATGCCGGCATTAAAGGTAATTGAACGTGCACCGAGGCCGTGTGAGCGCATGCTAATTCAGTGTTTGCGGACAGAAAGCTGTTGTGAAACAGTTACTCGATTTTACATGCTATGGTCACATATTAGGGAAATCTTTATTTAGAAATACAAATACATTATTCAAATCATTGTTAGTGTACAACCTTTTCCCTGACGGTCTGTGGAAGGGGAACCCGACTTCGTGGCCATCGAGAAGAAGGCCAAAGTAGATTTCCAGTTTCGTGGCTAATTCACACAAATAATTACGTACACATTATTTCATGGGCTCACTGTTATAGTCTTTTCGTGACTGGGGGTTTAGTTTCCAACTTAAGCTGGTTTATGTCCGTGCCAGTTCCGGTGGCCGCGACGGGCCTGATCGAATTCCGAGCCACTGGCCGGGATAACGAGTCAGTCGGCCGCGACGCCGGGCCTAGCCACTGGCCGGGATAACAAGCGTTTTGAGTGTTTAAAACTCAAAAAATCACAAGTATAAAAACACAGATCTAGGGACTCCTGTCTGTATTTCACGGAAGAATACTTCTAATCTCCGAACAGACCCCGAACTCCTGCTACGGACCTTGGCAAATTGGCTTGCCGAACATGAAGTTTGTAGGCTACGGTGTGTCCAAATACCAGTAAATCCGTAAACAGCGAAATAAAACAACACGTTTTTATAAGAACTCTGTGTATTTTTAAGGGTTTTACATTGAAGTTTGATGATTTATTGGTGTTAAACGATGAATTCAAGCGATGACACCTCTAAGTCGCGTTGTGAACTGCCGAACAGACTGCGTGTGAAACCAATGACGTCGTTGGATAATTTTAACACCTCCGTCTGCCGTCAGGTGTCTGGTAACGCAACCGAGCGTGGCGTTCTCGAGTAGAACTACTCTATCTAAATTGATAAAAAATAGGTTGTTTTTTGGGTGGCATTGTCCTTTAAGGAATTAGTAGTCTACTTCGTTACAATGAAGGCAACCATTTGGGAATTGACGGTCTGTAGTTAGTCTTCTTTTAATAGAATTCTTGACAGGGTAATTTTGGCAATAATTCAAGTGGAATCACAACGACTGGGGTATCATGACACAAATTAACGTACCTGCTGGAAGTAAAACGGGCCGACGTTGCGGTTTAAGCACATCTCATACACCTATGCCATGCACTGCGAAAACTGTACACATTTGGTGATCATGTAGGTACGCTTTTGCTTAGCACTTACAGTTACAGAAAAACATTTGGCATCTTTATTTTTTCGTTGGATTCGTCTTTTTCAGAGGGGGTTATTCACTCGTATATGTAATTCGTGAAAATTCCAAAATGGCGATGGAACAGTTTCGTAGTGCAATAACTACGTACTTTGAAAGCGCTACTGATTTAGAATGGAGATAACAAAATAGAAGTACTAGATTCATATCTCATAGAATCCTCGCTATATTTATGAAACAGCAAATCAATACAACATTTTGGAAAATTGGTAACAGCCACTCCATGAAGCCATTAGAATTTGTCTCGTAGACCAAATGTTGTGATGTCTGTAGACATTTGTATTCATTTCACAGTTAAGATTTCCAGTTGTTCAGAGAAACATTAACGCCCGTAAACCTGAAAGTGCATTGAAACCACAACATGTACATGTACACCAAGTCCGCCATGTGCATTTACGCAGTACTTATATTTGTGAATAACGCAGACTTTGTTCCTTTTCTTCTTTCTTATTGAGTCTTTACATCTACTGTTCCACACGCACCCATTACTAGACTACATGTAGGTGAGTTAGGCGGTTTACTAAAAACATAAACCAACAGTTGTTTAAAGAACTTATAATGAACTATTTGAATACGGTTTCATTCTAAACAAAAGTAAGTTATCTAATTTTATAAAAATACTTCGACGTTTAATAACTGCATACTACACCAAAGATCGATACAAAACAACAGACAAACAATAGACAATAGGTATCGTGATTCAAAAGGCAACTTCGATTTTATTGTTCCAGTCAAACCAAAAAATCTGTGTTATGATAACAACACAACATAACTGTCATCAGTAAAATGCTGGGAAAATCGTGATTGTTAAATTGGTTGCTTGTAAGATCTAAATGCCTATTCTTACACGTACTTGATGCTGTTTGAACTATGTAGTTCACAAACGAAGTCGATGGCCCTCTAATTTTTTCTAGAAAACACTATGAGCATCAAAATTAACGTAACAGTATACGTCTAATGGTGTCGACGTAAGGCCAGCAGCAAACCAGGAAATTAAATCTTGACAAATCTTACAACAAAATCTTTCTGTTTTCAAACTGATTTAGGGTTGAATTTTCAGGAACACACCTACAGTAACACAATATTGCCAGATACAGCTGCGATAAGCTGGCTGTAATTCGGCGAGTCTTAGATTTTGCAGATTTGCAAGAAAACTAGGAACTGTGAAAACTTCACCAATATTGCAAATGCTAACTGTGTCGAACGAAATTAGCTCAATTGGGAATTGTCAATTTCCGTTAATCAAACAGACCATAAACGTGTTAAAACACAAAAACGAACAAGCAATGCAGAAGAAATACACATCTACTTTTAAAGATCGGAGTTAGGCCGTGTTAATGTAGTACATGGCTTCTCGTAAACAAGTTTACAAAAGTGCGTCCACCATATCGTTTTCCAAGTCGTCATCATCTCCATACTGCAATTTCGTGTGCAGATGTCTGCTTTCGCCCACATCTCGTTTGATGCCGTCGAAGTAGATTCTTCTCTGATGGTGCTTTTGATGCTCAGGGAACATAATTGAGAAGTATTCTGTCCAACCACCTTGCCTGCAGCGAACGAGTTCGTAGCGTTCAGGGTCGTCGTGTGCGGCAGTCAGAGTATCTGGATCGTGACAGGATACTGCAAAAAGTTCAAGAGAGCGCAGTTGTTTAAGTGCAAATAAGACGGTGGTGAATAAGAAATCTGACTTTATTGTGAACAGACAGGGGTAGCGAGATACCAATGGAATTCGCAATCTATGAAATCTCTGTGACCCTGTCAGGTGTTATGTTAATGAAAAACAAAGCAGTCCTTTATTCGTCCCTCTCCTCCATCACTGGTTTAAAATCACACGATATGCTTTACCTTTGACCTTTCTTCGAACATCACTTCAAAAAATTCCAGACGTCCACTAACGCCAAAAACCAAACCCATGTTCCTTGACAGCACTCTACTTACTAGTGAGCAGGTTTGAACCAATTCCATTTCTCTCGTTTGCAAAGTCCTTTATGAAGTTCTCCAGCATACTGGCAGAGGTACCTTCTGTTATGTTCAGATCCACTGGAGCGCCGTTACTGAATCCTTTGTTGATCACTTCATTGTTCCAGCTCTTTAAACCACTGCAAAGACACGGAGACGTATTTTAACACTTTCCGCAGTTGATGTTAACCGAAGTGGCTTCGTTTCTTGTGAAGGTTAGTGTAAGTTAAAGTGCTCGAACAACAAACACGAGGCATTAAAATACTAAAAGCTGCAACTGGAATTTTGTATCAAGAAAAACTGTACACTAATAATATTGAAACACACGCTATTCCGTGGTATGGAGGCAAACTCCTTCGCACTACGAAGTCTTGCGTCTTGTACACATCTTTCTTTGCACGCGGATGGACCAACCGTTCACCCGTGTCATTTCTTTATCTGTGGGTCACACTGTTTTCAGTACTGCAGATGTGCGTGTATGCAATTATTTCAATAACAACGCTGTTAATGCCCAACATGATGAACTGGTACACGTGTACGTCGAAACTTTGATAAGAGCACCCTATTTGCTTTGCAATATTAGCTTTGGTCTGATAGATGGGAGGAATTTTGTGTTTTACCCGTAAGTGAGTTTTATTTTTATGCTGTGGCTTTCACTTGCAATACAGAGTCATAGTTTAGTTTGTTATGGCAGTATTTATCCGGCGTCACTTTTGACTGTGACGTGGCGGTTCGGACTTACATTTATCTTTTATCTCTAGCCCTGGAATGATCTCACGCTGTTGAGATTGCACCGTGCATCCGCCGCGTTTGGTTTTTGTTCGTTTGTTCCGGTGTTGGTTCTTCCTATGGAACTACATTGTGTTGTGGCTAAAAACTGTTCGAGACTCCGCAGTTTTTCAACCAAATTCCAAAATAATCATCTCATTAGAGCATGGTTGCTGATGATGTATGATTATACAAGAGGTAAAAGGCACGTGATTTAATTAATATCATTTCAGTGGTTTAAAAATATTTTTCGTTCTAAAAGCCAAGAGTGTCACTAAAATGCGCAAACAAATAGGACGAAACAGTGACAATAACAAGAGCAACGCGGGGCGTTGAAATGCACTGTAAACTCTGTGCTAGGTGTAATTATACGTATTTATAGCATACACATGACCCTTAGATGGCACTGAGTCCAAGAATGGGAAGGTGACGTTGTCTCTTAAAATAATTTGTCAAATTTCAAGAAAATCTGTCGAAGAACTTCAAAAATATACAACGTAAACCCAAACGAAATCATGAGCAACGCCCGGGTTTGCTTCTATTAACGTTGTTAATACCCTGCGTCAACTATTATATATGCAGAATTTCAGTGCACAAATCAATCGATAAAAGTTTTTGCTTGTAAACAAATGTTAATTTGCGTTCAACAATACAGGTCGGTTGGCCTAGGACGCCGTGATTCCCATCACAAGAGTGTGCCTGAATTTTGTGTCACCTTTGCTTGAAATTGATAAACTGGGTTCAACTTTGCTCCTGCTGTACACTGCAATGTAACACTTTACACCTGCTGAAAAGATATTCGGCTATTAGTTCATCGCAGAACAAAAATATTTGGTGAATTATCTCAGAAAATATATGGAGGAGTTACTCGTGAGTTCTCGAAAGTAACTTTACTTTTTGCTAAAGTGAGGTGTTCACTAAATATTTTTAAAAGTAGATGTGTAAAGCGTCACATTAAATTTAACACTGAAACCTTAAATATTTTTCCCCTGTATAAAATTTAAGATTTGCGGTGACAGAAAGGAAAATTTCGTTTGCTATTACGGTTTTCAAACCATGTGTGGTCAATTTGCCTGCAACGAAATGTGTCCCCCAAACGTAAACAATCACCTGGGAGATGGAACACGCGTCCGCGAGATGGAAATGAAGTGCAGGAGAGGATTTTGTGCACAGGTACATGTACTGTAGGACCGATGGGGAACCCAGTGCGAACGGGGAAGTCAGTGGGCCTTGCCAGTGTCAAGTTTTATGACAATGAACTTTGCGAACCTCCAGATATTCAGCGGACAAAAACAGATAAAGAAAACTGTATGGCACAGACCTATGGATAAAATTAAAAGACAGAAATTATAGTTAGAAAGTTTTGCATACTTATAAATGTATCTCGAGATGGGAGCTGCCGGAAGGTCTTGCGGATTAGGGCTGGGGCTGAAATCTGAACAAATCGGTTGACCACTTCGACGTCCATCAGCTGATGCGCCGTTGTCCAGGCCTGCACCTACGTAACCTTCGAACGTACCAACGCCAGGAGTGAAGATGAATCCAGAGAGGTTGAACTTTTGCTTCAGTTCTTCCATGCGAGTCTGTGATAAAAGAGGGTGCAGATCATACCAAGAGGTTCGACAAGTGCAAGCGCACCACCTCAGCTACCGATGAGATCCGCTCAAGGGACAGGTTTCTGTCAGTTTGAACAGTGTCAGGTGGGTGCAAAATGAAGCAAAAATTGGCAAACAACTATTTCGCACCCACTGTAGGCCTATATGTTGCATTCGTTAGCTGGGGTCACGCAGTTAGTACCTTAGTAATCAGCGTAGACTGGGTGCATTAGACTAATTAGGAAAACAAATTGGCTAATAGGTTTTGTACGGAACAGGCAACGGTTTGCGAGTGCGTTTTATGACGAAGCGCTAAAAAGTAAAACATTATTTAAACGCCGCTGCTTAGTGAGATGTCACGGGTAATTTATGCTTACACATTTGTAGCGCTCCTCATTTGCCCTCGCTATTTCCGTTATGTTTCTTTCACACCACATTGCCCCCCCAAACCTTTCAACATTCAAATAAACATGTGCCAACCGAACGAAATTCAAGTGTCCTATACGATTGTCGTTAAACAATTGTAACTTCTTACATAGCTAGTAGGTCAAAATGCACAACTTAAAAAAAAAAAAACGTTTTAACAACATGCAAAGATTTTAGAATAAGTTCTAAAGGTAAACTCTTAATTTCATTACAAAACACTCATCTTTCAATACAACTTATTTCAATATACACTTAAAAATGTATGTT
The DNA here is from genome assembly GCA_002633005.1 of Phoronis australis. Lineage (NCBI taxonomy): Eukaryota > Metazoa > Phoronida > Phoronidae > Phoronis > Phoronis australis. The sequence goes on from NMRA01000521.1 coordinate 58,136, forward strand.
TTAAACGTTTTCCTGAGGAAGTAAAATCCCGGTTGCAGGATTTATATAAATGTGTTTAACGGTATCAACAAGACTGTACACTGTGTGAGGTTACCTTGACTGGCGCGGAGCTTACAACGTTTCGCACTTCGTCATGGACCATCTTCATCACTTCATGTCCCAGTTGATCGATGTCGTCAACTCCCTCCCCGAACCTAGGGAAAGACATGGCCACTTGTCGATATCTTTTGTATTTCTCTCCATGGGCCATTGACCTTGTTGATCCAGCTCTAATGTCTTGCATAGGCTCCTTCATGTCGTATCCCCAGTCACACTTAAAAAGTAGGGGAGGATACAACGTCACGTCTCGAAAGAAAACGCCACTGGTTATCTGACTACATTCATTTGAGGCTTTGTAGCTCATCAATGTTTTCAGTAAACATATTTTGAAATCTGTTCCTTGTTTCGTAATCCGATACAGACATTGCGAAGCAACTCTGTGTAAACTACATACAATAGTTCTCCAAGATAGCAAAACAACGACGCACAAATGGCGAATTGCACTGTTTTTGGTCTAGAGTCTGGTTACAGGTACTTTGTCGAAGTAGCGTCAAAGTAGACCGCCAAGGCAATTAAAAAGAAACAGAGGTTTGGAGTAATAACCTCGACTCAAGCATCGACAACGTTTAGCGTGACATAAGTTTTACCTACCTGACATAGTCTGCCGGAGTCTGGTATAATTATCAAAACTACTGTACCAGCGAGTAACTTTTTAACTTGTATTATCACTGAATATCATTTGAAAGGATGATCAACAACCATACGGGTAGAATTTTTCAAAGTAAACGTCACAAACGCCAGTGCATTGATAGACATCTAAATTTTTAGGAATGACTTCTCCGCATAAAAGTATACGGATGAATCGAGTCAGTATCCTAATTAACTTCATACTCAGTTTATGGAAATAGAATATTAAACTGTCATTGTTCCATGCCTGAGGTAATGGACCACTTCTGTTTGAGTGAACTTGTATTTCCAACTAAATAAGCAAGTCAGGCGTTGACGTTTTACTGGCGTTTCAAATTAAAAAAATAAGCCTAGCCGTGAAAGTGACGCTGCAAATCTTACATTTGATCAACGTTTAATGGAAATCAACGATCACACACCATATGAAACAATGCATACCTTTAAACAAGTTACCAAATCTTCAAGATCAGTAATAGCGGTGGTAGGATTAAACACCATTTGTTTAATGCGATACAGGGAATCAATAGCGTTCGAGGCACCCACGAACATTATGGCCAGGATATGATGAAGGGCACCTCCGTTAGACAAGTCTCTCCCACTTTCCTTGCATCCTCTGATGATGGTGGACAAAAGCGAAGATGGGCACCACTTTAAAGGAGAAAACTATAGCTGTAGATATATATTCAGAGCAATAGATAAATTGTACTCATTGGTCATATTTTGTCAGTTCCTTGCTTTGGAAGTTATAAACCGAAAACTCTTCAGTGATTATCATGCGTAACGCTAACCATGATCTTAACTGTAACTGAATAACATCTCTTGAAACAAAAAGAACGAACGAATTTTTGTAAAAAAGCATTCACCTTCCACAGGTTACCATAATTCTGAAGCATCAACAAACAAGAGTTGACAATTTGGAGATGGAGATGTCGTCCAAAGATGGCCATTAGTTCTTTGAAATCCTTTATCTCCTCAGGAGGCTTAGTTTTGTAAGATGATTTCGCTCCGCGTAAAAACACAGGTCCCGCCTTCTTGTACAGAGTGCCTTCGTTAATGGCCATTTCCACTATGTTGAGTAACGGAACAGTAATGAAGGCAAATTCCGAGGCTCCTGTAACCATGGGCTCATAACATCCGTCACACGCGTAATCCCTGGCAGCAGACAGTGGAACCTAAGCGAGTACATGGATGAGAACACTAGTTTGAAGTTCATTAAGCCAAAGCTAACACAGGATCTAATTGGCGCCATTATTACAGGAACACGAAAAAAAAAAATAAATTGCATTATTTATAGTCTGTGGCTCTATGCCACCGAACCTTGTTCATCAAGTATTTTCATAGTATCACAATGCCCTTTGGCCTATGATCGCACAAAACAATGGCGATTTCAAGCAGGAGCCTTTCAGTAAGATCAATTGATGTAAGTCCTATAAATCGTGAACTTTGTGGTCTTTTTTCTAGAAATTGCCTCATATGGCCAAGTAAATAACTCTTTAGTAAGCGTTGCAAGATGATGGTTTCGCCAGGAAGTGATTAAAAATATTCTGACAAGCGTTTTGCTTTCCATTCCTCTGAAAGATTTATGATGCCATGTAACTTGCAAACCGCAGTACCTGTATCATTGATGGTACATGTAGTCAACACATCCACTCAGCCTTGATTATATTACAGCATTTTTTCTTGTCAAAAACAGTTACGTAGACCATCGGTTCAGTTCGGAAGCCGCATTTTCTCACCTGATAGGGGTCTACTCCACTCGATTGCAAACCAGGCACCATACGGTCATCATTGAATATGATTGGATGGGCACCTCCACTGAGTAGAGCCTTTGCAGTTTCCTCAATTATATCCTGGCCCAGTTTTGTACTCTCGATACCTTTATATAGGCGCAGAGAGAAACATGGAGCATTCAATGGAAGGCGGCGAGTGGCTTTGAGAAACTTTAAAGTTAGTTCGTTTATTCCTGGAGATGGCGCTGTTTCGTCAGTTGCCTTGTATCCGCCAAGAGTTACCTGTTGTACCCATTGATTTATTCCTACAAAGTAAAAGAATGTAACCTTGTCAACGACTGCAGATATAGCTGGCTTGCACACTGATACTACTTTAACAGAACACATACATTTGACACCCTTGCAACTTTTGTTGAATAAATAAGTGTTTCACGGTATTACCTGTTATATAACAAGAGCAACGCGGAGCGTTGAAATGCGCCCACAATTGCACCGCATAGGGTATCCTTCTAGGGTTGTTTATTGGCCAGTAGAGGGCATACTTTGCAAAATGGAAAGGCATGGTCATTGTCGCCTCAATAGGCTAGGGGCAAAATGTGAGTAATCTTCATAATACAAGCACATCCTATACACCAGTTGCTTAAAGCACCACAGAAACATAGAATTAAAAACAAATTTACCAACATACGAGATTAGCACAGCATTAGAATGCCAGAAA